>CM017564.1:42677159-42712159 GCA_007844125.1 Sinonovacula constricta
ATATAATTGTGAAGCGTTATGCGTACACATAGGTGGAGATATAATTGTGAAGCGTTATGCATACACATAGGTGGATATATAATTGTGAAGCGTTATGCGTACACATAGGTGGATATATAATTGTGAAGCGTTATGCGTACACATAGGTGGATATATAATTGTGAAGCGTTATGCATACACATAGGTGGATATATAATTGTGAAGCGTTATGCATACACATAGGTGGATATATAATTGTGAAGCGTTATGCATACACATAGGTGGAGATATAATTGTGAAGCGTTATGCGTACACATAGGTGGATATATAATTGTGAAGCGTTATGCGTACGTATAGGTGGATATATAATTGTGAAGCGTTATGCGTACACATAGGTGGAGATATAATTGTGAAGCGTTATGCATACACATAGGTGGATATATAATTGTGAAGCGTTATGCGTACACATAGGTGGATATATAATTGTGAAGCGTTATGCGTACACATAGGTGGATATATAATTGTGAAGCGTTATGCATACACATAGGTGGATATATAATTGTGAAGCGTTATGCATACACATAGGTGGATATATAATTGTGAAGCGTTATGCATACACATAGGTGGATATAATTGTGAAGCGTTATGCATACACATAGGTGGATATATAATTGTGAAGCGTTATGCATACACATAGGTGGATATATAATTGTGAAGCGTTATGCGTACACATAGGTGGATATATAATTGTGAAGCGTTATGCATACACATAGGTGGATATATAATTGTGAAGCGTTATGCGTACACATAGGTGGATATACAATTGTGAAGCGTTATGCATACACATAGGTGGATATATAATTGTGAAGCGTTATGCATACACATAGGTGGATATATAACTGTGAAGCGTTATGCATACACATAGGTGGATATATAATTGTGAAGCGTTATGCATACACATAGGTGGATATATAATTGTGAAGCGTTATGCATACACATAGGTGGATATATAATTGTGAAGCGTTATGCGTACACATAGGTGGAGATATAATTGTGAAGCGTTATGCATACACATAGGTGGATATATAATTGTGAAGCGTTATGCGTACACATAGGTGGATATATAATTGTGAAGCGTTATGCGTACACATAGGTGGAGATATAATTGTGAAGCGTTATGCGTACACATAGGTGGATATATAATTGTGAGGCGTTATGCGTACACATAGGTGGAGATATAATTGTGAAGCGTTATGCGTACGTATAGGTGGATATATAATTGTGAAGCGTTATGCGTACGTATAGGTGGAGATATAATTGTGAAGCGTTATGCGTACACAAAGTAAATTATGCGTGTTTTGTAAATATTTTTTGTTTATAAAATTTGATTCTTATTATACCTGCTATTTTTTCAAACCATATATATTGTCAAACAACATTTTGTTAACGAACCTAAATAAAACTCGACCAAATACCTCATTAAACTTAGTACACACGTGTATTCATATCATAATTGCATTTTATAAAATATGCTCATTGGTGGGAATTAGCCGCTTTTGTTCAAATGTGGGCAAAGTGACAATTTTAGTCCTAATGAAAACACGGTGTTAGGCGCAACCTGTTTAAATGGCTTTTCGATGATGGGGGTGGTGGGGGTGCGTGGAGGGGCGGTTAGTTCTTTGGAACAGATGACCCAATCAAGACATTACTACATCGTTTATATTGCCGACACAACTTTTTGTATCATGAATTACCATATGAAGTTATCACGCATAAAACGTAACCAACATCAAATTATTATGTCGTTCACATTACCGATGTGAAGTTATTATGTCGTCATTATATATGCATATTACAGACATGAAGTTATTTCTTAAAAATAAACAGGTATGCTTTATAAGTTACCGACAAAAAGCTACGTCAATAGAATACTGAAAATAATATATTCTGCCATATAGATTGTGGACGTAAGGATATGATGCGGTAACCATTGCCAGCCTAAAATTATGATGCGGTTATTATTACCGACATGAAGTTCTGATGCCATATAAACTCGATTATAAATTACCCATTACACATTACCGTCATAAAGCAATAAAACTGATAAAGCTTTTATGTTTGTTAAATTTCCGGTATTACGTAACACGTATTATGCCTTATGACTAGCAGGCATGCTTCGCCGTTAATATATTCTGTATAACGGCATTACATATATAACTTTGTGATTATATAATATTTATTTACTCTAGTAATTGATAAGGCTAAATAAGCATAAGTCAATAAATAAAGACAGACTATTTTACCTTATGTTTATAAGGTGCACGACCTAATTGTTTTAATGTATGCTATTTGTATGGCTTTATTCTTCCAATGCGGACTTTCTTAAATCGCTAGAAATAACTAGGAATGGAACCGAGTTCGATCGATTACACGTAAAGTATGCGCATCACTATATAACTCCGCTTCGTATTGGTATTAATGTAAATTGTACTTTTATCCTTGTAATGGGTACCTATATTTTAATGTCGGCTAAACTATCCTACAGAGGACATTTAACATTCCAATAGACCTTTAACTTAAAATAACTCTTAATCACATGTTTCCTTAATTGCCGGTGCAAAATGTCCCCAGTTCACTTCATTTTTTAAAAGTTTTCCAAATATACACTCTAATTATAACATCAACCAGCAAACTAAAAAGTTGTAAAAACTACAGGTGACGTTATGTTACACGTCTTATTTTTTACGACCGGAAAAACCCGAAATCGTTAACAGTGCAGTTAAGACTGAGTTGTTCAATGACGTGGCCCATATTTTTACTTGGATATCCACCAGCCAATCTTCAGCCCAAATCACGGCTTGAATTCATGTCACTATTTTTATTCCAACATAAAAAAGTATTTTCATGAATATAACATGTGTTTTAAGAATGAGGTTGCAAGTTAGAGAGCCATACATATAGGAATACATTGTAAAGTAAAATCCATGAAATGACGTTTTTACATTATTAGAATAGCGAATAGCTATTATGCTTAACCTGATATGGTTCCATTGTATAACGAAATAAATTATAATAAACGCAAGTGATCATATAACAAAGACATCAAGGTCTAATGCACATGTCACAATTAAATCAGAATACAACTATTTCAAGTTCAAGAAGTCATACTTTGTTTCCCCCACTGTTATGAGCCGAAGTCGAACTTTGATGATATTGTCTTGAAATTATATCAATAATTTCTAACAAAAGAGCAGCCTGTATTAATTAAAAACAACATTTCTTTTTTTTTGTTCTGTAGCAAAATACATTATAAAAATCTGTGTCATAGTATTAAGCTGCATTTAGCCAAACAGTGAGTTTGAGTGCCTCTTTACACGTAATCGAATAATCCATCTTGATAGTAGTGATGCTGATGCATTTACAACAAATTATCGGATTTCATTAACCTATTTTGCAATTGATATTAAGTCATCAAGTGACATGCGACCAAAAAAGTGGAAATAAGATGGAACGCAGCATTTACATGTCCAATTAATTTAAAGAATGTAATGAAAACACGATACATTTGTCATATATTGATCCCTATACCTTTCGCATTGTTTTTAAACATACATTTCGTTTAGCGATTGTTTACTTTAGTAAAAGTATAACTGCTTTGGCGAAAATATAGGGCAATATAAAATAATTGGGGGTAGATTGGCTGGTTCGTTTCAGATATTAATCCGGGGATGTTCGACCGCATCAAGTTGATAAGATCATCGGTACGAAGCAGTATGAGTAACATAAGACAATCATATGTATCTTACATCAAATTATCATGCTGTGTGCATGCGCTATTAAGACATGCATTAGAGACATTTTCTCCCAGTCAACCAAGTATCTGTTTCAATTGAACCTTTCTTCTTTTCTGAAGCTTTTCTTCCTGATGATAAGCTTAAAATCATATTTCTATGACAGTCCCTCTGAACGTATATCGTTCTTCTAGTCAATATTTTTGTCCCACTGCATTTCGGTGTGTACGTTTTCTGGTTTGTGTCTCTTTATGTCATTCGGCTTAACTCTAAAACAATAGTATTTATTGGATGATACTAAGAGGAGGAATACCCATATTTCAAAAAAGACACATGACATGGTAGCGGATGGATCATACATAATTTAAGGCAAACTATATATATATATAAATACAGTATTTAACAGAACTCACTACTGTGTTCAGTACTTACCACAAGAAGACTCATCGGAGCCATCACTACAGCTGCTGAAACCGTCACACAAATATGTGTCGTGGACACATGGCCGGGGGCCCGTGGTACAAGGGAAAAAGTTGGCCGGGCACGGGTCTGGAGAAATTAATCATAACCTAAATCAAGTATATACATACATACATACAAACAAACAAACATACATACATGCATACATATGTATGCATGTGTGTGTGTATATGTGTGTGTGTGTGTGTGTTTGTGTGTGTGTGTTTACGACATAGAACAAATATTACTTGACGAAAGCAGGTCGCTTGTATCGGCCACTGCTTCATGTGTTTGTAATCTTAAAAGAAAAAAAAATCAAATCTATATTTTCGTCGTAAAGGTAGATAATTTCCGGACATTTATAGGCAGTTAATGTTACGCATACGGTGATTGACGATGGTCAATTGCACACTATAAAAACTAAGGTTTACAATGACCATAATAGCGTGTGGCTTATATATTGTAAAGAGTTATTGTTTGTTAAGGATTACTAGCAGATGTGACAAATGAATGTCATTGTAACAAATCGCCTGGCTGTTTAATGCAATAGTTTTTAATAGTTTTTTTTCATGTGTTTCTATCTGTTTCTTATTCTTGATGTATATCTGTATATCTATCAATCTCTGTGTCTGCATTTATTTCTAAAAATCTCTATGTGTGTCTCTATTTATACCTGAAACTGTGTTTGCTTACATGCATCTCCCAACATCTTTCTGTCTTTATAGTTATGATGTTAAGCAGCATAATTTTGCTAGCATGCTCGCTGGTTTAAGCAAGTTTGAAACTTTGCTCAAATACTTACGAATATATGATCAAATGTGGCCTCAAAGGGGGTCATCATAAAAAAATGAAAATATTAGAAATTTCCGCACGAGTGGAATATTCATGCTTGATTAAAGACACTAAATCTCAGAAAAATAGATGCAATGCCATTTTACTGCACGTCTTGTGTTCAGCAAAATTCGTTTAGAAAATCTGTCTACTAAGAAATAAGTTAATCATTCTTAAGCTGCCCTTAGTCTACGATTGCATGTGCATGCATCATCATGCAGTTTCTAGTCTTTCTGCTATCTTAGTGTTACTAAATAATATTTAATCCGACTTGTTTATGTTTTATGCTGAGTCAAAGAAAACGCAGCTCCATGACATGCAACTTTGATTTCTTGGATCATGGATTGTCGTAAAAGATGTCTAAGTATTTAATGGCAAATACATTATTAACTAGTCGTATGGGACACACAACTCCAAAGTTGTCGTAATGCTCAGTGACCCAGTTAGCTAAATCGGTCATTTTTTTATCATATATCAAGTATAGATGAATCACACTTTCATTTTCAATAGGGCTTAAATTGTTTTTAACTTTCTTGTGTCGTCTTCGTGTATCGAACAGGACTTTAAACCTTAGAATTGACATTTTCTCCTGAATCAATAAATACCTGCTTCAGTTCATCCAAACATGTTTTGGTCGATTCGCCGAGATTGAATACATCACTACATTGGTTATCATCACTGTCCTGGTCTATAAAGATTTTAATATAGGCCAGGAGCTCTGCAAATGCGCTTGCATAATATTATATGTAGTCAATGTGAATGATGCTGAACGTGTATTTCCTTTTCTTAGTAAATTACCATGCACGAGTTCTGGGGTTTTGAAAACAAACATAAATAAGTACATATCAAAGCCATCAATACGTGTCTGTAGTGGAAAACATGAACATATTAGTAACAAAAACATGTACATGTTTATGGTATATTCCGATTTACCTTTTAGAACAATCGTTTGTATTTTTTTATAGTTGCAAGCGCTAACTGTTCGTATCGTTGTTAGAGCATGAACATGTCATATATACGTATCAACAATATCAATGTGCCGGCATAGATGTATATATATTCGAAGTTTTGTTCGCATGATTTCTGATTATTTAATATTTGCATCCTTTGGAACCATCGTTTGCGCTTTGCATATGATTAAACTTTCACAATGGTAGTAATTGTCTGTACATTAGCTATACAAGTGCATTAAGTATGATGCAATCATGCTTTACACTGATACCTTGTTAGTTTCTAAAAATACTGAAATGTGATCGTGACTAATATTATGAATTCAATTTTAGTGATTGAATATTAAAATATATTATTTATCTTTGTTTGTTGTCTATGTAGACTCATATGCTACATGAATCTGCAACAATAATTGTGAGCATCCTTTTAAAGATGTTAAAGTATTCATTTAATCTCCGCCAAACCATTATCACATTCTCATTGTGTATATAAACTGTTTGTATCCTTTAATTTTTTATGACAAGCATAGTTTAATTGATCGCATGCACACATTCGTTGTATTTAGTTGCTCTTCGAAGATGAGCTGTAATGCTCAAGTCGTAATACAGTTTTGTCTTGTTCTGTGAACTTCTCAGTTAGGACGTCATTAGAAATAGGACAATGTTTAAAATACGCCGAAAACATTTAAATTGTCAAAAAATAGTATACGCGTGTTGAATTAGTTGGATCCTAATATTGTATTGTTCTAGGGTTCAGGCAAACCTTGCTGCCTTCTTACGAATACGAGCATCTTTTTAGCACAAACCCTACTATGTATATATTTACATTCGGTATGCATTTTTGCATTTCTCTGTGTCTGTACATATATCTCGATATTTCGGTTTGCACTATTCCTGTTTATATTACTTTACTTTTTATTTTTTTTTATTTCTGTGTATTTCTTTGTTGAAATGTCTTCTTTATATATCCATGATTGCTGTATTACTGTAAATCATTATGTCTGTATGTAATGCATTACCTCTCTCTTTCCTTGCCTGTATGTATTTCTGTATATCTCTCGGTCTATGCATATATGTATATATATATCACTGATTTGGATTTCTGTAGATCTCGTTGTCTGTATATTTCTATATATTGTGTAAGGCTTATCAGAAACATATTTGCCTGCATTTTAGTTGTGCAGTTTTCACTGCGTTTATGTACTTCTTCGGCACTGGATAATAATGTTCTAAGAAAAAAATCTTAGATAGAATGTGCTTCCCTTAGAAGATAAATATAAAACTTATACATTAAATAAAGGTATCGCATTTTCCTCACATACAATGAAGTATGCATTTGATATGTAACTGAAACTTTGATATACATCGCGTGCATTTTTATGCACATCCAACTATTGAGCTTCTTAACAAGTTGTTAAAGCTCAATGAATTATTCAATAAATACGGAAAACAAAGTAAATTGCAAGTAGTTTTCCTTATACCTAATAATAACATTTATGTATGGTATACATCTGTTTACTTATTTTGGTTGTCGACTTACGTTGTTATCACATCCATGATCCTATACATCGCAGTTGACGACTTGCTTGCTCTTCAAAGCAATGTGCAATACAAGGAAAGTTGTAAGTCATGGTAAGGATATGTGGCAGTGGGTGTTAATGGAATAAAGAAACAGTTATGTTAGAAGAAAGGCAGTGCGGAAATATTTGCATCGGAAGCGAGTCAGTGCTGACATAGTTGTGTCTTTTTTAAGTTTTCAACGTATGGTTATGTTTACCTAGAAACCGCAACGTTCAAATTTAAGAAGATACCACGATCTGGGAGAGACCATTGATTTGAGTCATACCAATGGTCAACTTATTGTTGGATATTTTTTATCTGATATCGGTGTATGTATCTATAACTTTTATCTTTCCGTGTTTCTCTTATGAGTCTCTGTATGTCTATGTGTCTCTCGATATTTACTAACTATACGTTTATCGGTCTCCCAGTATGCTATTCCATACATATCCATCACCTGTGTTACCTTCGAGCGTATCAGTCTCGCACGAATCACTCTGGCAAACACTAAACTTGCAAGCGTAGCAGTCGAACGCAGTTGACCAAATGACAAAATCCCCTACCTTTGTATTGCAAAAGATTTCAGAAAACACGATAAACATGTATTATCTCGCACCAATACCTTTATATCGCACAGACAGCACCGTAATGAGTTACACCGTACTCATATGCGTCAATGTCAGCAATTTCTCGCATGCATCAAGCTCACTAAAATGAAAAGCACACACACCAAAATAATTACTTGCACTCACAACGCACAATCACTACACGCAGTCAACATTCTATTCTATTCTTTACACGAAACATAATCACCACCCACACTCGTACTCACCACTCACACACACCACCAGCACTAAACACTCGCACTCAGCCCTTACTTACTTACTAGCAACTACTTTATTTAAGGGTCAGCACATCGATTTTGATTTTATTTTGGATTAATTAATGTGGATTATTTTTAATATGTGATATCGTCTCTTATTCATTAGGATTGAGAGTTTATTTAAATACTGTAATATTGATGATAATTGCCGGCAGACCCATTAGTTGCTGTTATACGGGAACTCAGTTAATGTCTGTTCATCAGCCATGTGCCTATTACTTACCTTAATACTACCCTACTAGTCAGGTACCTATTAATTGGTATCCTGTATATGTGATATAGTTGCTATTTTATGTCAGACTTGTAATTACTATTAAACCAGATCAGTGTTTTTATGTTTTTTCCTTTTTTTTATTTGGGAGTGTTATCGTGTTTATATATATATATATATATATATATATATATATATATATATATATATATATATATATATATATATATATATATATATATATATATATATATATATATATATATATATATACAGATATATTTACCATGTCCTAGGACTGTTTTGGACTGATTTGTCGCTACAATTTTCCTCAATGCTTCGTAAATGATGTGTCGTTTTAAGCCATGACTCTTAACTTCTTAGGTGGCGAGGGGTTGCATATTCCAAATATGTGATAATTTACTCATAATTCTTAGCATTACTAAACTTAAACC
The DNA here is from genome assembly GCA_007844125.1 of Sinonovacula constricta. Taxonomy (NCBI): domain Eukaryota; kingdom Metazoa; phylum Mollusca; class Bivalvia; order Cardiida; family Solecurtidae; genus Sinonovacula; species Sinonovacula constricta. The sequence goes on from CM017564.1 coordinate 42,686,279, forward strand.
AATATTTATTTTTTTCAGAGTAATACGCCTTTAATGTAATGGATATTTACTTTCGCGAGCGAGATTTAAAGTCGGAAAATGAGATCGCTCATTCAAGTTGGTTTAATGTCGTACTTGCGTCACTATATTTCTCAATTGATTTTTACATAGTAACTTGATAAAAATGGTCTATGGATTTGGCTTCAGGTGGAGACGCGTGTTTTAATATGTTTGATGTAATGTATGCTGTCTTAGTACGAGAATAAACTATTTTTTATAGTTTTTAGGTCTAGCTCTGTTTTCTGAAGCAACATAGCTGGCACTTAATCTGGGTCTTGTGTAGAATTTACTTTAGACTATGTTTTTTGTGGTGGATCTTATTTTTGGTTTTTCTTTTTCCAAAAGTAAAGTTTTTTTTTATTCTATACATTTCCAATTTGATTTCCGCTTTATTTGTGGAGTATTTTTAATATAATTGTAGCCATCTTTCAGACTTATATCAATAGTAATATATGACAAAATCCTATGAGCATTGCAACATATACCAAACTCCGAAAAGGCACAGAACAAAGGTATTTCATATGCAAGCCAAGCGAAAAGTAAGAACAAATATGTGATGAGTCATTTAACGAAAAGAGCAAACCCGACAGTTACCGTGGGTGTACCCGACTTAGAAGCCCCATTCGTCAATTGGTCGGCGATTGCTTTGCCCTGTATTCCCACATGACTTGGGATCCAGTTAAGTTTGATGGTGGTATTTAAATTTGTCTTAATAAAACAGATTGTTCTATAAATAGTCTATTAATAAGGTCTGGTCGATTTTTTTTATTATCTATAGATTGTAGGGTTTGTAGAACACTAAGGGAATCGCTGTATGAGTCTTTTGTGGAGTTTGATACTTTATTGGTATGTACCCATGAAATACCCGCCTTAATGGCATATAGTTAACATGTAAATATTAAATGATGTCTGATAGGAATATATGACAAAGTCCTATGAGTATTGCAACATATACCAAACTCCGAAAAGGCACAGAACAAAGGTATTTCACATGCAAGTCAAGCGAAAAGTAACAACAAATTTGTGATGAGTCATTTAAGGAAAAGAGCAAACCCGACAGTTACCGCCTTGGAACGGTCAGTTGGCAATATGGACCGACTGGGGTGCTTAAACCGGTTTTACAGAGCTCTAACCTCGCACTTCCTGACGAGTTTCTCAAATGCAAGTAACGAAAAGAAAAACGATCTATTTGAAAACAAAATGTCCATGCGCTGATATTTTCTATACGTTATGACGAAAGTAGTGACGTCATCGAAAAATAATGTCCACATAGTGTTCAGAAAAAGAAATATGGTATTATTTCGATTTGAAAAAAACAACACAAAAATGGTTGACCACAAATAAAATTAACTTTCTGCATCATGAACAAATATGACCAGAGACGAATAAATGATTGTAGCATCCTGTTCATGTGAAGATGGAATTTAAGAACCAAAGTTCAGTGTCCATCAAAGGAAATACACGTAACAATCCTTATAGGATGAATTAAATGACAACATAGATTACATGCACGGGGAGATTTTTTACGACCGCCACACTGCACAAGTAACATTGTTGTGATCATGAATAAGAATATATGACAAAGTCCTATGAGTATTGCAACATATACCAAACTCCGAAAAGGCACAGAACAAAGGTATTTCACATGCAAGTCAAGCGAAAAGTAACAACAAATTTGTGATGAGTCATTTAAGGAAAAGAGCAAACCCGACAGTTACCGCCTTGGAACGGTCAGTTGGCAATATGGACCGACTGGGGTGCTTAAACCGGTTTTACAGAGCTCTAACCTCGCACTTCCTGACGAGTTTCTCAAATGCAAGTAACGAAAAGAAAAACGATCTATTTGAAAACAAAATGTCCATGCGCTGATATTTTCTATACGTTATGACGAAAGTAGTGACGTCATCGAAAAATAATGTCCACATAGTGTTCAGAAAAGGAATATGGTATTATTTCGATTTGAAAAACATTATTATTATAGATATTCCGAATCCTGGTTCTGGTATATGTCTTTTCTGGTCTTTACTTCCATCTGTGTAGATATGTGTATTTGATTTGCTTTGCAAAATAAGGATGTTGGTTTTGTTTTCTATTAGGGCCGGATCATCTTTTTTGTTGACTGTAGTGGCTAGTGTGATGTCAATATCAAATGGTTCTAATTCAACCTGATTTGAGTTGTTCGAAGGTGTTGACTGTTTGGGCTGTAGTTCAAGTTCCTTAATTATCTTTGTGTGTTGGTCTTGTTGATACCCTTATACCATTTGCTTATTTTATTATAAGTTTCCCAATTCGTTATGAGACTATTGCCTAATTTTATCGCTCTTGTCCAGTATTTGAGACTATATATATCTATTTGTTCTAATACAGTATGTTCTCGCGTTTCAGCATGTAAGGCTTCAGTCGTAGCGTAGTTTGGGGCACCTATTATTGTTTTCATCGCCTTAGTTTTTAGGATTTTGAGACGGTGATTGGTTCTGCGAGGTGTAAGCTTTTAATACATATTGGAATTTTTACTTAATGAGTGCCTAGTATATGGTTGTTAGTCATTGTTTATTGTCCCATCAAGCCCGCAATAGGTATTTCTCGAATTTCTTCTAATCGTAAACAATATAAATCACACTTTTCTTCTTTAGCTAAAATTTGGAGATTTACCTAGGTAGTAATTTTTTATGAAGGTGGCAAATATGTGTGTATTATTTAGTTTCTCAAACCACGCTCTAATTCTGTTTCTTTTGTTGGAAACTGTCTCCAGAAAAATCGGTTGAAGCTGTATACATTTTTCTTCACAGTTTTACTACCAAATCACCTATCAGACACACCGCCTTCATCCATTTTATGTTGTTATCGTCACAATGCAATTGTGAATTTAAAGACAGACCTTTGAACTACTCTAAAGCGGTATAAAATGCGATTTCTACAGTTTGATCTCTTTAAATAGTGTCTTTCATCTATAAATTATGTTGAGTTCAAATAAGGAAAGAAACAGTAGGGTTGCCGATTTTGTGTTTTAGTAATAATTCTAAAATCAGCCTATAGTTCATCCAGGTATATCATGCCATGTGTAATTGGAATAATACAATTCTACATTTAACGTAGTTTTATAGGGAAAATTGAGAAAATAATGTAAATAGATTCCTTTTTATGATACAAATGTGTGGAAAAAAATATTAGTTCTACTGCAATTTTCAAAAAGAAGTTCTTCTTTTTTTTTTTTTACTTTGAGTATACTTTACGTAGTTTTTAAAAGAACATGATGGTTTCAGACTTTATAATTCAAAGAAATAACATATTTAGTGGCCTTGGAATGGTACTGTCCAATGAAAAATATAACATAAAGAGTTAGAGTGAACTGTAAATTTAGCACATTTTAATATTTTACTTACTTCTATAAGAGAATATACAAATAAATTTGAAAACAAATGGATACAGAAACGGCAGAATTAACAAGAATATTGTAAATGATAATGTAAAGATATGGTCTCAAAGCGTGTCGGCCAAACCGCCAAAAGTCAATGTGGTATTCATTATTTCTAAGAAATTAGAGACCATTCCTACATGTTATTATCTTTTCAAAGAATTTTGTGTTCCATTTTTATATATGTTATACGACAAGTTTGCTGAAACAATATATTAATAATTAACTATATATTAAAAAAGAAAAAAAAAACTCCTTCTGTTAAAACTATAACCCTGATCATACTTTTTCAAGCCCTGTTCCATGTTTACAAAGTGTTTAAATACACAATTAAATTATGAATAACGAGATGTACAACAACAATCAATTTTAAAGTGCTTCATACGTCAATTAAGTAACAAGACAGTATTAAATATGTACACTATTAAGACAAAAACATATTGTATATGCGATTTTCAATACAGTATAATAATTTGACCACAATTTATTATGCAAATAAAGCTGTTTAAGTAAAATGTAGGCCCAGGACCACATATTTTATCGCTAAGAGTAAATGCTTCGCTAATCAAAATGCGTATACGGGTAATTATTATGTCATCATAAGAAAGAAGAGAGAAATACATGTAGTTGAGCGCTTGACAGAAACGGCCTAGCGTTAAACATGTTTTACAATAATCAGAACATTATTTTACATTTAATTAGATTGGTCATTGTTTTAAGTGATTAAAAATCCTTAATATATAATGCAAAGCAGATTGGTGTCTTAGCCCCTTTAACTACGACTATCTAAAAGAGATACTACTAGAGGCTAACCAAGTTATATTCACTTTGTTCAACAGCTCATGGGACAAGGGAATAAAACTCCACCCTTGGGTTGAAGCAGTCGTCATCCGCAAATCAACTGGCTAATCAACCTACATACCACTGCCAACTTAACAAAATGTATGCCGAAAATGATAAAAAAACGATTATGGATTCTACTAGATTAAATTAACACCTCCTCAGAAAACCAGATTGACGGTGTTATTACTCCCGTGATAACAACTGAGTAAAGTTATAATACGATATTAGGATAGTTTACATATGATTTCCCAAATACATGGAAGTGGTGTGTATCAGTGTCTAACACAAATATGTGTTTGTTATTGTTTTTATTGTTGTTGTTTTCAAAGGACCGGTCCTATAAGTGGATATAAACAGGACATGTGCATAAAGTAAGCAATTATTCTGAATGCCTGTAAATATTAACCAACGACAATAGAAAGGTTAAAGCAAAGTGTTAAATTATTTAGCTACCACATGGAAATACCTTGACTACACATTGTATGCGTGGCTCAACACATTAAGCTAGCTAGGCCATATGAACTGCACAGTAAACACTCAGTTAAATGACAACATCAGTTAGTGCAGAGACAAAGCGGCTGGTGACTTTGATTCGCAGTGATAGATTTCTGATTCACCAATTAGCACAAAAATAACTATAGTTACTGGCGGATTTGGACAACAAGTTAAAAAAGACCATACAATGGAACACCGCAGGCTCAGTCGCAGGTCACACCACAGTTTGTTCATACTTTATTCTTCTGCCAGATTTATCCGCAACCACACCAGTGGGCACTTGACATCAGAGAAGACAACAGACGCATAAAACAGACGGTATCAACACTGAAATTAATGAGAAACAGGTGAGTTCCAAAAAAACAGAGCCAACAAACCTAGACGGAAAAGTGAACCACATTGAGCGACGTTTTAGTGATTTCGGGCTATTTTCTTCATTTACTAATGACAAAATATGAACAGCGTCGCAAAGACATTAATACAACTAAAAACACTCTTGAAAATCTTGGCAAATAATGCAAAAGGTTCAACTAGATGATAATTGATTTCGACATAAAACATAATTAACTAAATGAAAAACAATCCTTGATGCAGATTATCGCAACATGGGGGATAATCTTATCTTCTGTGGATTACCAGAAACTCAACTAACTAAACCCAACGTTGTAAAAGTTCGTGTAGTCTTATTGCTGACAATTTTGAATCATCTTTCGATAAGTTTCAATGTTTCTCCATCAATTATACAATAATATATCTCACGAAACTACGTTTCCAGATATTTTGACTGAGAATATTACAGTGCTAATCTTTAAAGAGAGACACGTGATGCAAACCTATTTAGAGGAATAACGCTCAACTATGAATAAATAATAAATGGTCACATACACACTATATAAATAGAAAATCAATTCGGATCACAAAATTAGAAATCTACAATTGACTTCATTTTTATTTTACATGAATTATTGTAAAATGCTCCTTCACCTGAAAAAAAAAACAACAATGTACAACGTTTTAATTGATTGGGGGATACTGTTTGATAAAGAAGAATGGGCATATGCCAAATATTAATATAAATAAAATTAAGGTCTAAAGTTTTATAAAAAATAATGTACATTGTAGTAAAATCCGTTTTAAAAATATTACCGGTCTATGTCTGAGCGAGAATTAAGGAGCTATCGCTAACAACATCTGACGTTTGTGTTTTCTCATTGTTATATTAACTAACAATTATAATAACTTACAATGATGTTTTGGTACTGTAGGTACTCAATTATTTCTCCTAGTATTCACAGACGCCGCCGTTGCATTTTCAAACGAATGAAAATCGCTATAAAGGATCTTAGACGGTCATCATATATACTGTGAAAAATGGGAACTTAAAATTAATTTCAGAGAGATAAAAATGAAGCCTGAAGACATACGACGCATGCTTTCTTTCTTTTTTTACATTTTACAAAAACAATTAAAAAGTTAAAACGTTTTAATTATCTAGGGCGTAAAAGAACCACTATCGTTTGACCAAAGTCAGTACCGGTATCGCATTGTATCACTTCATTGTTAAAGGTATCCATGACTATCCTAGGTGAATTAGCTTTGAATGGAACATGGACACAGACACAAAAGGTCATACCATAAATCCCAACCATCGCTGTACAATACATTTAAATATTTTAATAAAATTGATCTACCCGTCAAAAGGAAATTAAGCTGTTTGACTCTATAGTGTCAGGGTCACCACCCAGCGTCAGTAAATAAAGCATTACACACACAATCTGTGGAAAATGGCCTAATGTCAAATTGTCAACCAATTTCTGAGTTCTATATGGGGAATATAAATGTTTTTATGATTACGTATTTGATAAAAAGTACTATAATCTGATTAGAACATATTATAATACAAAACATACAATATGCTAAAATATGATAGGGAAAGTGAAAATAACTAAAAAATCGGTTCACAAAATAAAGATAAATTTAGAAAACTCCAATAAGATTGGGTTTTGTATAATCATGATGATGCACCCTTACTAGATTTTGGAGCTTTACAATTTCAAATAACAAGCATGCTTAAATAATGGTGGTATACACAAATAAACAGCAAAATAATTTTAGATGTATATGGACTAATTAAGACTGATATAGAATTAGAAAACTATTTGACATTCTTTAAAGACCAAGGATTATTTCTGCTTTGACATGATTTCGAATGACAGTCCATAACTTAAATATAGAAACTGAACATCATTTCATGTATCACGAAGTCAAATAATCTAAAAAATACTCAAGTCAACAGATAGAAAACGGATAACATTTTCTACTTATTTGTCAAACATATAGCGAATCTCATAATAAAGTCATCCCCGGGCAAGATGACACATGGCTTAAAATTAAAACATTTCAAAGTATATTGTGTAGCAAAAACAAAATCACTTTAACAAATCTTGCACAATGTAGTGTTATGCAGATAAAGAAAGAAAAATATTATTCTAACATTCGTAATGTCGTAAATTAATGATCTACTGTAGTTATACACACACTTTGAACATTGGACATTGTTTCATAACAAACGATATTTGCATTTGATTTCAACAGTGCCGTAAGTATTTTCTATCATTTGTTCACATGCCTCTGTATAGATGTTTCTTCTTTCCAATTCATCTGTATGTTGTACTACAAGTTCAAATATGTATTGTGGACATTTAATTCTATAGCTTTATGCGTACTCAAAGTAAATTATGCATTTTTTGTAAATATTTTATGTATATAAAATTTGATTCTTATCAAACCTGCTATTTTCTCAAACGATATTTATTGTGAAAACAACCATTTTGTGTATGAACCGAAATGAAATTTGAATGAGTCCTTCATTAAACTTAGTTCACGCGTGTATTTATATCCTAATTGTATTTTTATATATACTCATTGTTTTAAATATAATAATATACCATCAACCTTATTTTATCAAACACCCCTTTACCTTTATCTACTACTTCTCTTTGAAAATAATAATTGATTTTCTTTTTTTATTTCCATTTTTCAAATGTGTCACATATAGTATTTATAAATGATGTAAACATAAATTATATGTTTATTGCATTATTTACTAAAGTTAAGTTATAAACACATACGTCATAGCTGTATTCATAGACCTATCAGCCGGTGTTGCTCAAATCTCGGCAAAGGGCGCAATTTTAATCCTAATGAAAACTGGTGTAAGGTGCAACATGTTTAAATGGCTTTCAGCTCATTTCAATGATATGGGGATTGAGGTTAAATATTAAAAAAACTGATCTACAATTAACGCATGCCGTGTTATCTCCTATAATCTTGACAATGTTTATAAAAAGATGTAATAACGTGATCAACAAAGACAACTACACCTATATATGCGATGAACCAGAAAACATGTACTGATCTCACAGTTTATAGATGATAGTGCAATATGGGTTACTAGCAATAGACCCGATACAATTATCATGTTATTTCAGTTAGTATTAATGGACATAGACTAACGGGCTAACGGTCATGTTTTTTGTAATTAATTCCCCCAAAACACAAGCCATAATATTAAGAAATAAAAAGTATGCTCATATGTACGACAGCCACTGTCGAAACTAAAGGTATGCCATATATACATTGTATACTATGACATAATTAAATGCCTATGTATTATATTCAAATATGGCGAAGGCATACTACAACTCTAATAGGCAGATGTGAACAATGCCTTAATGCCGTTAGATCCATCAAAGGTCAAGATAGTGGAAGCAACAAAAAAGTCCCTAGCAATTCTGTATTAAGCTCTATGTAAATCAACAAACCAATCCGGCCTAGTCGCTTACGGTTTAGCAGGTAGAACACTTAGACAGGTTGAAAAGGAATATAAGAGAGCGATAAGAGTATCTAGATACGCGTGTAAAGAAGCTATTCACTCGGGGATAGGCGAATACTCTATACTTGGCATATATGTCTTTTAAAATACAGAGCCAAATCTACTAGGTTAGGAAATAAACTAAGCACTAATACTGCATTCTTTATGTAAATGGAGCCATTTTCCTAAAACACCAACACATAATAGTTAATCTCATTATAAGACCAGATTAATGTCAGAACAGACAACTTAACACCTGGGATCAACCTATGTTACGCAAGGATAGAACGAGATAACTTTCATACAAGCACAACACTAAAATTAACAAAACTGACAATACATAAACGATGAAAGCAATGCCTGACAACAATAAATCAATTAATAACGCAAGTCACCTTATACAATGGCGACAGTAAAGAAACCGAAATAAAATGCTGGTGCAGGTATAGTTATTAATAAAAATGATACATCAATACACTTATAAAAACTACTCTGCATACCAAGCCATACAGGAATATTGGGAAATGAAAGTACAGATAAACTCTCAACGTGCAAGAATATATTGTACCCCAATTAACAATGGACTAAGCCTCACAGAGCCCTATACTTTCATTAAAGCACAATATAAAAAGAAGGCGGTAAATACAGTTGATGTGTACAAGATAGCGCACAGTTTCGAATATGCAGTTAGGAACTTCAATGTTATCATTTATTACCAACATATAGCTAATGACTATTTACTTACGCGATTAAGATTAAGAGCGATCTACCTTGGTAAATACAGCAAACCCCGGAACTGTCATTACCGTGACCTAAAAATCCCTTTATTCGTGTGGTCTTTTGGTGTAGGCAGCATGCCGTTGCAAGGGATAAGTTAAGTAAGAAAACGATTTAATAACGCAGGACTCGTTTCCTAAACTTTGATGTATTTTGTTTTCTTCGAAGGATGAAAAAGCAGATTAAAATTTCGCTATTTAAATGTGTAACAGATATTTACTACATCAAGTGCATTTAAACTTGTATATTAAATTACACATAATAAAGTACACCAATTGAATTCCCAACTCAAACTTAATTGCTATCATCTGTATTCCGTAATTTTCACTTTAAACTCTCCAGTTGTTTTTTTCTTTTGCCAACTGACTATTCCATGTAGGTAACTGTTGGGTTTGTTCAATTTGTTTTATGACTTTGTAATGTGCATTATCAAATGTTGCTATATATTATAATGCTTTAGGGACTTTGTGATTTTTCCTTATTTTAAAGTCTGTTCATGCTGTGTTAAAATTACTAGTACAAGAAAAATGTCATTGCAAGGCATCAACGGTGCCGGAAATAATATATAAAAATACGCATATTAGGTTTACTAGCATTAAGCACCACGTCCTTTACAGAATATAAGTCTTTCAAAAAGCCTACGTTCTAAACTGAGTCAATTTGTAAGTGTGAATGAAACTGTTAAACTTCTAAAGCAACACAACAACATCAACATCTGTGCACTACTGCTCAACAAATGCCGCGCGGAGTTTCCAAACAAATAATCGTGGCACGACTTTGAAATGGTACAGAGTCAACACCATCTGCCTTTTTTTACAACACGCATGAGACACACTGAGTTTAAATGACATATTTAATACTTCGCAATACGTCTGCTAAATGAAAAAGTAAAGCCATGAAGTTGAAATCTAAATAAACCTTAAATGTCTATCGAAATGATCGAGCAAATGTGTTCGATAATTAGTGCAGTCTGTCCAAATTTAAACCAAACACACCACTAATTATTGTAATATTCACAAAGCTGCTATTGCACGATTCACCCCAAAAAGCTTACAGTGGGGTGTAAAATAATAAACTTGTATACGAAGAAATGCTTCACCATGAATAGTGCACTGAAGCGATTGTGTTTGAATTAGTGCTGTCCTGAACTTTGGAAATACGAATTTGACAATCGATATGTTTAAGTTTTAGTTCTTTAGAACACACGACCCAAAAAAGACACTACAACGTTTATATTGCCGACACAACTTTTATGTCTTATAAATTACCAGATGAAGTTATTAATCATAATACGTTACCGACATCAAATTATTAGAACGTTCACGTTACCGAAGTGAAGTTATTATGTCATCATTATATAGACATATTACGGACATGAAGTTTTTTTCTTAAATCTCTCACTCTCTCTCTCTCTTTCTCTCTCTTTCCCTCTCCTTCTCTGCATATGTATACAAATATTCGATATAATAGTATTAGAAATAATACCATTAGTATATTTTACATAACATGTTTTAAATCATCACGTGATTATATACTATATTGAAGAAATTACTGATATGGTGGTAGAACGATGCACAAAAATGGAAAAAATATGTTTCGGAATTAATAAGTGACATAAAAAGGTACGATATACATAAACGATAACAGGTCATTTCGCCATGTTTATTACAGACTTGAAGTTATTTTGGCGTATACTTTTCCAAAGGGATTTTTTCCTGCCGTATAAGTTACTGACAAAAGTTATGTCGTATAGACAAGAATATATTCTGTAGTATAAATTACCGACACTAAGTTGTACTGCCGAAAGCATTAACTAAATATAAACTTGTTATGTCATAAGAATTACCAGAATGAATGAATATAACCGATAAACTGATTACGTTACTTACATTGCCGATATTACGTTACATGTATTACGTCGTATAACTAACGAGCATATGTGCCGTTAATATCATCTGTATAAAAGTATGACAAATCTGAATTTGCGACAATATAATATTTGTTTTTACTATTAATTGATCAGACTTAATAATCATAAAGATACTTGATGTGAATAAGGTACACGACCTAATTATTTTAATGTAGGCTATTTTAATGGCTTTATTCTTCTAATACGGACTTGTAAATGGGATTACATCAAACTGTCTTCAGTAATTACAGACCTTTCCTTGTAGAACGTGTCTTAGCCTTCATGTCGGTATTTAGCATGCACGGGATCTTAAACTGTTCTTAACTCGCTAGAAACAATTAGGAATGGAATAGATATACGGATTACAAGTGAAGTATGCTGTATGTTCTAATCTATCCGACACAGAAAAGTGTAACATTCCAATAGACCTTTAACTTAAATTAATTAATACTGATATATTTCATCAATTGATAGTGTAAAACTGTTCTCATTTTTTCTTATTTTTTATGTTTTCCCAATATACAAAATAACTACATCTTCAACTACAGATGACGTAATGTAACACGCCGTATTTTTTATAGACCGGAAAACACCGAAAACTTTACGTGTGTAATTAAGAATGACTTGTTTCAAGACGTGGACCATATATTTTACTTAGGTATTCACCAACCATTCCTACGCCTATATCATGGCTTGCATTCATGTCACTATTTTCATTCCAACATGAATAAGCTGTTTTCGTTATATTAAAATGTGATTTAAGCTTAAGGTAGCACGTTAAAGTGCTATACAGAATTTTGTTGACATGTATAGGAATATATTATAAAGTAATATATGAATGACCTTAAATTAAAATGGAGATAATGCTTAACAAGATGTGCACCCATTGTATGACGAAATATATTTCAATTTTAATACATTTACTTCATCAGTCATACATCCACCAATATTGTCTGCCTAAGTCGAAGTTTGATGATGTTATAAACATGTACTTCATACATGAATGTGTGTCTGATGCCAAACAAGTTCATGAAAAAAGTCGCATTATTTTATATCATTGCTTTCTTACAGGTTCTGATTAATAACTATCACTTGAAAACCGTCCCTAAAGCATACATAAATAACAAAATCTTGTTTTTGTTCTGTACGAGCACAATACATTATTAAAATCAGTGTCATAGTATTGAGCTGGTTAAAGCCAATAGTGATTTTGAGAGCGTATTTACATGTAATCGAATGATGCATCTTAATATTAGTGAGGCTGAAACATTAACAACCCATTGTTTGTGCCTGTATTTCATTAAGGTATTTTGCAATGGATAATTAATTCATTAAGTGGCATACGATAAAAAAGGTTATAATACAAAGGAACAGAGCATATATTCTTTTAATTAGTTTACAAGAAAGTACGAAAAACACGATATATTTCTAATATATATGTACACATCCCTTGCACATTGTTTTCAAACATACTTTCGTTAAACGATTGTGGATTTTAATAAAATAATAACTATTTTGACGAAAATATAAAGTAATATAAAACTAGATGTCGTAAGAGTGTCTGGTCCTTTCAGATATTAATCCGGGAATGTTCTGCTATAACAGGTTGATAAGGACATGGGTACGCAGCAATATTAGTTACATAAAACTATAATGTGAATCTGACATCCCATTGTCATGCTACTTGCGTGTGAAATTAAGTCATGTTTTATGATCATGTTTTCCCAGTGAACCAAGTATCTGTTTCAATTAAGCCTATCTTCGTTTCTGAAGCTTTTCGTCCTTAGGATACGTTTAAAGACCATACTTTTCTGTCTGTCCCTCTGAATGTTATCGTTTTCGGAGTCATCTTGAGATCTCACTGCATGTTGGTTGTAGGTTTCTGTTTTGTGGCTCTTTGTCTATATGTTAGTCGGCTTAAGACTAAAACAATGGTACTTACTGGACGATACTAAGAGGAATAATTACTATATTTTAAAACTTGATGTTAAAACTGACACGGGTCATGGTAGCGGTTGAAGCATATGTTATTTAACGCATAAACTAGGACTTTTTTCTGAGATCTTCAATCTAACTTCAGAACACGTAATTTCTACGGAAAAAGTTGGCCGGGCACGTGTTTGGTATGGAGAAATGTATTTTTAATAAAAAAACAAGTGATATGTATCAAATCGTTGAGAGATAGAACAAATATTACTTGACGAAAGTAGGTCGATTGGATCGGTCATTGTTTTATATGTTTATAATCCTAAAATGGTAATAAATAAATATTTTGTTTTATTTCGTCGTAAAAGTAAATAACTTTTGGATATTTCATAGGCAGTTAAACATACAAAACCCGAAGATAGTCCCTTGAACAATACATGTGTATAAAAAAGTAAGATAATGCTATGATATTGCCAGATATCACAGACCAGATCCGGAATCTATTGCTAAACTCTATTTTTATTGCATCGTTAAATATGACTTTAAATTATTACCTTAGCTTAATGATATCATTGGTGACAAGGCATGTGTTGTACTAGAATTACATGTGGCTAATAGATTGTAAAGAGTTGTTGCTTGTTACTAAACGGATGCTTTGGGTCAGGAATTACCGGCAAACGTGATAACATGAAGGTTATTGTAACAAATCTATTGGCTGTTTAATGGAACTAGTGTTTGCCCTCTGTTTCTATTCCTTTGTTATTCTTAACCCTCTGATGTCTATCTATATATCTATCAATCTCTTTGTCTGTATTCATTTCTTTAAATCTCTATGTATGTCTCTATTTATGTCTGTAAATGTGTCCATTTACATGTATCTCGCGACATCTCTGTGTATTTATAGTTAAGGTGTTAAGCAGTACAATTTTGCTAACATGCTTGCTGTTGGAAGCAACTTTGATACTCTGCAAAAATAATTATCAATATGTGTACTTTAAAAACACATTAACATTTACGCGATCGGATCTTCGGATCCTGAGCCAATGTGGCCTTAAAGGGGGTTCATAAAAAAAAATGAAAATATTAGAAATGGCCTCATGATTGCAATGCCATGCTTGATTACAGCCACTGAATCTCTGAAGGAAAGCAGCAATGCCATTTTTGCTGCACGTCTTATGTTCAGCGAAATTCGTTTTGCAAAATCTGCCTACTAAGAAATAAGTTAAACATTCCTAAGCCGTCCTTGGTCTACGGTTGCATGTGCATGTATCATCATATCTAGTTGCCGTTTCACACTGCTTTCCGTTGACTAAGTATTGTGTCACAGAGACCGCTGCTTCTGTGCTGGCTTGTTATTCGTCATGACTAAAGGCAAACATTCTGCATAAGAAAACGTTAGCTTTCTAGTCTTCCTCTATTTTAGTGTTACTAATTAATATTTAAACCGACTAGTTCTTTTCTGTCTTTGTCATATGCTTATTCAAAGAAATAGCAGCTCCATGAAATGTATCTTTGATTTCTTGGATTGTGGTAAGTGTTGTCTAGGTATCTATTGGTAGATACATTATTAACTAGTGCTATGGGACAAACGGCTCTAAGATTGTCGTAATGCCCACTGACACAGTTAGTTATATCGCTCGATTTTTGTCATATATCAAGTATAGATGAACCACATTTTCACTTTTGGTAGAGTTTTTATTGTTTCTTTTTAACTTTTTATCTGGTCTTCTGTTTGTGTATCGAACATAATCCACTGATACGGAGCATCTGAAATTTCTGGAAACTAAGCCTTACTTTAACCTTCTTTTGACATTTCCTTTTCTCTTACAATCATATTTAACAATGTATTAAATTATTCAGGGTCATTCTTACACGGAGGGCCTTTAAGTGACTCTTAGAATTTACATTTTGTCCTGAATCAATAAACATCTGCTTAAGTTTATACAAACATTTTTTAGTCGATTCAGCGTAATTTAATACATTGATATCACCCCTGTCCTGGTCTTTAAAGCTTTCAATATAGGTCCCGAGCTCTGTAAATGCGCTTGCATAATATTATTACTAGTCAATGTCTCTATGTATGATGCTGAACATATATTTCCTATTCTAAGTAAATTACGATTCTTTCAGTAGAATAGAGTCATTTTTATGATTTATGGCATGTAGTTCTGTAAATTTATCCGGAGAGTGTTTGGAAAAATTCCAATTATAACGAATGTATGTTGTTATCTTCAATTGTTTTCCATACTTAGTGTAAGTCTATACACAGTAAATTTGACCATCTGTCTGTCGTCATTACATGAATTGCAAAAGAAACAACAGATATGCATTAGTATGTTTACGTTTTTGAATGTATGAAGCATTTATTACATCAACGTTGATATATTCTTGAACAATATTTCGACTTTACATTTACCCTGTTTGCCTATTTCTAGGTATATTAAATATAAATATCTGTGGGAATTTTGGGATTGAACATTTACTTAGCTATGAGTGTGCTAGTGAATCTATTTCCAGCATAAAGCTTCCTGAGGTATTTTATGTCAGTTGACAAGACACATAGTTTATGAATCTTTGGGAAGTATTGTGCTAAGCGGTGTATATTACTATTCCATGGAAATATTTACGATTTCAAGGATTGCATCTGTTTCAAACATGTATCCTGTTGACACCAAAATAACCAGTCACTCCCTTCGCTGAACAAGTAATTGACTAAATATAATAATAAATAAGTACCTCATTTATATAGCACTCTTATCATAATTTATATGTTCAAAAGCGACTTGGAATGGATAACACTGGGACTCTGCAAATCTATGCCTATATCTTCTTACTTGTTCTAACGAAATAAGGTAGTAACTGAATCTAGGATAAACGAATTGATTTGTTTGATGTTGAAGGTCAAATGATATTAAAAGATGACATTTACATATGGTATTCTAATTTCATTTAATTCTAATATAAATGATAGAAATATAAACTTATAAAACACCCCTTTTGCGGACAAAAGCTTCAACAGAAACTGCTTAATCTAATTGACGATTGTAAAATGTGTGTTAAATGAAACTTTCAATTCTGGGGTTTTGAAAACCAACAGAAAATAAATACATTTTAAAGCTATAAATTTGTTTCTGTAGTAAAAAGCATGTTCATATTCGTAACAAAACATATACACGTGTTTTTGGTATATTCCGGTTTACCTTTTGGAACAATCTTTTGTACTTGTTACAGTTGCAAGCGCTAATTGTTCCTTCCATTGCATGAACAGGTCAAATATACTTATTAACAACATCGATGTGCCGGCATAAATGTTAACATATTTCTAAGTTTTAGCAGACATGCACATTTTGTTCGCATGGTTCCTGCTTATTTCATATGTGCATCTTCGTTTGACGATTGCATATGATTAAACATAAACAATGGTATTAATTGTAGGTATATTAGCTATACAAGTGCATTAATTATGATGCAATCTTGATTTACATTGATATCTTGCTAGTTTCTAAAAATGCTGAAACTTGATCGTGATTCATATTATGAATTCAATTATCGTGATAACAGATTAAAATATATTTTTGATCATTGTTTGCTGTCTAAGTAGACTCATGTGCTACTTGAATCTGCAACAGCAATTATGAACATCCTTTTAGAGTGTTTAAGTATTCGTTTACGCTCCGCATAACCATTACCACTCTCTTATTGTGTATATAAACCGTTTGTATCCTTTTAAATTCTTATTGTTCATGCATAGTTTAATGACCGCATGGACACATTTGTTGTATTTAGTTGCTCATAGACGATGAGCTGTAATTCTGAAGTCGTAATAAAGTGTTGTCGTGTTCTGTTTACTTCTCAGTTGTGACGTCATTAGTAATAACACGTTTAAAGTACGTTTAAACAATATCGCTACATGTTGGGCCATTAAATTAGGTAAATTTGTTGGATCCTAATATTGTCTTGTTCTAGGAATAAACATTATCGTTCAGGCAAGCCTTGGTGCCTTCTACCGGATAGGAGCATCGTTTTCGCACAAACTCTACTATGTATATATTTAAATTTCTCTGTCTGTATTTACTTGTGCATTTCTCTCTGTCTGTCTCTGTCTCTGTCTGTCTCTGTCTGTCTCTCTGTCTCTCTGTCTCTCTGTCTCTGTCTCTGTCTGTCTGTCTGTCTGTCTGTCTGTCTGTCTGTCTGTCTGTCTCTGTCTGTCTCTCTCTCTCTCTCTCTCTCTCTCTCTCTCTCTCTCTCTCTCTCTCTCTCTCTCTCTCTCTCTCTCTCTACATATATATATATATATATATATATCGGTATATTGGTTTGCAATATACCTGTATTTATTTCTTTGTTTGTTTTTTTGTTTGCTTTTTTATTTCTGTACATCTCTTTGTTTAAAAGTTTTCTGTATATATCTATGTTCCATGTATTTCTGTAAATCATTATGTCTGCATTTAATTCATTGACCTTTCTCTCTCTCTCCCCTCTCTCTTTCTCTCTCTCTCCTTGCATGTATGTATTTCTGTATATCTCTCTGTCTAGGTGCATAGGTATATATCGCTGATTATTTGAATGTCTGTAGATCGCCTTGTCTGTATATTTCTTATATTGTGTAAGTCTGATCAGAAACATATTTGCCTGCATTTTGGTTAGGCATTTTTGTTTATTTTTTTCTTTTGCATTGGATAATTATGTTCTAAGATACAAAATCTAACATAAAATGTGTTTCCCTCAGAAGATAAATATAAACCTTATACATTAAATAAAGGTATTGCATTTTTCTCACATATAGTGTAGTATGTTTTTGATATGGAACTGAAACTTTGATATACAACGCGTGCATTTGAATGCACATCCAACTATTGGGCGTCTTAACAAGTTGGTAGAGTTCAATGAATTATTCAATAAATACGAAAAACAACGTTGATAGCAAGTAGTTTCCCTTATACCTAATAATAACATTTATGTATGATATACATCTGTTTACTTATTTTGGTTGTCGATTAACTTTATTATCACATCCATGAACCTATACGTAGCAGTTAAAGACTTGCTTGCTCTCCAAAGCATTGTGCAATAAAAGGAAAGTTGTAAGTCATGGTAAGGAAATGTGGCAGTGGGAGTTAATTGAATAAAGAAACAGTTATGTTAGAAGAAAGGCAGTGCAGAAAGGTTTGCATCTGAATCGAGTCAGGGCTGACAGACTTTAGTCTCTTTCAAAACTGGCAACATATGATTTGTTTATCGGGAAACCGAAACATTCAACTTTAAGAAGATGATACGATCTGGAAGAAACCATTGATTTGAGTCTTACCTATGGTTAGCTTATTGTTGTATATTCCTAAGCTTTCTCTTGTATCGGTGTATCTATGACTTTCTGTGTTTCTCTAATGGGTATTTGTATGTCTTTATGTCTCTCCTCTCGTTATTCACTAACTATACGTCTATAGGCCTCCCAGTATGCTATTCCATACATATCCGTCATATATGTTACCTTCGCACGTATCAGTCTCGCACGAATCACTCTCGCAAACACTAAACTCGCAAGCGTCACACTCGTACGCAATTGACCAAATGACCAAATGACAAAATTCCCTACCACATTATTGCAAAAGGAAAGTTTTTAGAAAACACGATAACCATGTATTATCTCGCTGCCATGTCTTTACATCGCACAGATAGCACCGTACTGAATAACACCATACTCAGATGTGTCAATGTCACCAATTTCGCGTATGCATCAAGCACGCTAGAATGAAAACCACACATATCAAAATCATCTCTCGCACTTAAAACACACAATCACTACCCGCAGTCAACATTCGCATACATCATAATAACAATCCACACTCTTACTCACCACTCGCACACATCACTAGCACTGAACACTCGAACTCGGCCCTTACTTACTTTCTAACAACTAGTTTATTTAAGGGTCAACACATCGATTTTGATTTTATCGTGACACCGTCACATTGCCCAATGGTGACTTAAAAGGCGGTGCGCCAAAGTTTCGAACGTGCGTTATTATTAGGCAAGTTAATGATGATACTAGCCGGCAGACTCGATGACTGCTGCTATTTTACGGGTCGTTTGGGGATATCGGTTCATCAGCCATGCTCCTAGATCTTACGTTGTGTTATCCTGCCTTCTAGTAGCTTACTAGGTTATATATAATGTATACCACAAATTAATAGGAGGGGCCATTATTTTAAAAGGTGGCTTTTTGTCAATTTATGGTTGGGGGTACCCATCAGCGATTAAAATAATGACCGGCAGACTCAATGGTTGCTGCTAGTATACGGGTCCTCATCTGGCGATATTTGTTCATCAGTCATGTCCCTATGTTTAGGTTATTGCTACTCTATTGCATTAATTAATGTGAATTATGTTTAATATTTGATACCGTCGCTAAAAAAATTCATTAGGATTGAGAGTTTATTTTAATACTGTAATATTGATGATAATGGGTGGCCGACCCATAAGTTGCTATGAATAAACGTGTCCTCAATTGATGTCTGTTCATCAGCCATGTGCCTATTGCTTACCTTAATACTACCCTACTGGTCAGGTACTTGTTACTAATTACTATTAAACCAAATCAGTGTTTTATGTGTTTTCCTTATTTTATGTTTTTTGGACTGTTATCGTGTGTGTTGTATCTATATTATGTGTGCTAAGTGTGTTTTGGAGAGATTTGTTACTACTATTTTCCTAAACGCTTGGTAAATGATGTGTCTTTTTAGCCATGACTCTTAACTGTTTAGGTGGCGAGGCGTCATATATTCTAAATATGTGATAATTTCCTCATAATTCTTAGTATTACTAAACTTAAACCAATAGTAACTGTTTTCAGAGTAATACGGCTTTAATGTATTTGATCTGTACTTTTTACGCGCGAAATTTAAAATCGGCCAATGAGATCGCTTATTTAAGTTGATTTAAAGTCGTACTTTCGTGACTATATTTCTTAATTGATTGTTGCATGGTAAATTGGTAAAAATGGTATTGGATGAGGTTTCAGGTGAAGACGCGTGTTTTAAATATGTTTGATGTAAAGTATGCTTTCTAAGTACGAGAATAAACTATTTTCATAGTTTTTAGGTCTAGCTCTGTTTTCTGCACGAGCATAGCTGTCCCTTTATCGGGGTCTTGTGTAGATTTTACTTTAGACTCTGTTTTTGTGGTGGATCTTATTTTTTGTATTTCTTTTTCCATAAGTAAGGTTTTTTTTTTATTCTTTACATTTCAGAATTGATTTCCGCTTTATTTTAAAAGTATTATTTGATATAATTGTAGCCTTCTTTTAGACTTATACCAAGTTGCGTGGGTGTACCCGATATAGAAGCTTCCTTCACTAATTGGTCGGCGATTGCATTGCCGTGTATTCCAACATAACTTGGGATCCAATTAAGTTTGATCGTGATATTAAGATTTGTCTTGATAAAAGTGTTTGTTCTATAAATATTCTATAAATGGGGTCTGCTCGATTCTTTTATTATCTATAGCTTGTAGGGCTTGTAGAACACAAAGGAAATCGCTGTATAAGTCTATTTTGGAGTTTGATATTTTATTGCTTTTTACCCACGAAATAGCGGCCTTAATGGCATATAGTTCACATGTTAATATTGAATGATGTCCGTTATATTTTGAATTTAGGATGGTGTGTCAGATTTCTTTTTCGAAATATTCCTATTCCTGGTCCTGTTATATGTTTCTCTGATCTTCACTTCTATCTGTGTAGACATGTATATTTGACTGGCTTTGCAAAATAAGGTTGTTGGTTTTAGTCTTGTTTTTTGGGGGGGCCGGATCATCTTTTGTGTTGACTGTAGTGGCTTCTGTGAGGTCAATATTCAGTGGTGCTAATACCGCTGATTTGAGTTGTTCGAGGATGTTAATTGTTCTGGCCGTAGTTCAAGTTCCTCAATTAGCTTAAGTATTATTTGTGTGTAGGATTTGTTAATACGGTTATACCATTTGCCTTTTATATGATAATTTGCCCAATTCTTCATGAGGGTATTGCCTAATCTTATCGCCCTTGCCCAGTATTTGAGACAACATATATCTATTTGTTAAAGTATATTCTCCCGTTTCAGCATATTAGGTTTCCGTCCAAGCGTAGTTTTGGGCTCCTGTTATTGATTTGATATCCTTATTTTGTATAATTTGGAGTCACTTGAGTAGTGACTGGTTTGTCGAGACGTAAGTTATTAATCCGTATTGGACCTTTGACTTAATGAGTGCCTAGTATATGACTGTTTATCATTTTTTATTACCCCGCCCCCCTCCCCATGTTTTTCCTTGTGCAGATCTAATAACAATATGACTTTCTCGATTTGTCCAATGAGTTGAGTTATGTGATTTTTTCCATGTTAATGTTTATTCGTTAATTAGCCGTAGATACCTAATAGTAACTTTGTACTCTAGTGTTTGCTTGCATAGTGTTTATTTCGGTAGTGTGTCATCATTGATATGATTCTTAACATTTCTGAAAACAAATGTTTCTGTTTTGGGAGGATGTATTACAAAGTCAAAATGTAATGCGCAATTTCATTTTATATCTAATAGGATTTGTTGTATTTTCAATCCCCTGTTTTGGACGAATGATAGTTACCCACACCGCACTAGTATCGACAAATGGTGAACTTTTTAAAAATCAATTAAAAGTTTATAATTTGTCGAGATATTGTACTTATTGTTGGTGTTGTGTTTATTGACTATGTCATTTAAACAACGGTATAACAACCAGTGAGCACATCACGGTCCAAAGCTTTAGCTAAACATGTATATTATTTCTTGAACAATAATGCTTATTTACGAAATGGAAGCAAGCAGCAAATCAGTCCTTATGCTTGTAAATCTATTACAGTAAATTTATATACTGATCAAATACTAAACCTTCTCGGTTATTTAAGCTGTTAGTAGATATTGGCATGCACACCAATTCTCATAAAGGCAATCACCATACCACATTCTTGATCATTTCTAACATTTCTAATATTAAACCTGTTATGTCCTGGCATCACTCCTTTGCATCATCGGTTGACTGCATTAGTTTACTACTGATGTCTGAAAGCGTGTTCTATCCCATTGATAAACATAGTTCTAAAACGCTATTTAATAAAATTGTAACAAACAAGAAACACCATACAAGAGAACGATGCGAGCACGTAGAGTTTTATGCTGCTGAAGATTCCGCTGCATTTGACTAAAATAAGTTGAATAATTAATTTAATTAATTACCAATGTTGCCCACACTTTTGACATTAAGTGTACGAACTTCCCGGACAGCTCTCTTATGTATCCAATTCAATCTAAGAACACGTAGCCTGCTTATTGCGCTATATCCACTGTACCACACTTTGTGAATGTTGATTATAACGGATGCTAGCACCTGATCGGACGAGATAAAAAGGCCCCGTTTTAAATCTCTTTTGAACTATATCAGCATAAATAATGACAGCTATGTAGTGTAAGTGTAAAAACTGAATAATCAAACAAATAGCGACCTGGTTAAGAACGTGTTCGAATCGCATACAATAAACGAAAGTGAACCAATAGATCACAACAAAAGCGATGAGCCTGAATACTCTTCAGCAGATGGTGCTGTAATAAGACTAGTTTATTGTTACCTAATGACTTTTCTTATTTGCCCTAATGTTGCACATTTGAAAAATAGAAAGCATTTACCTATTTGATAAAAAGGATACAGTTCGGCACACAGTACTGTTTTCTTGACATTTTATATATCGGTAAGTGTCTTAAGTTCAATTCTATAACCTCATGTATATAAAACAATTGCAATTCAACCCTTAATATGCACTGGCAAAGGTTTCAGACGTATAATGAATGTTGCTGGATATAAGTTAATTATATTCTGGTCGGCAAAAAACTACACAACTATATATTCCGGGTTTAAAGCTAATTTTATCTCGGTGATATACTTCTTATACTGATTCCTAAATACATTTAAGTTATATAGATATGTAGATTTATATTTCGTCAAAATTGTTGGACGTTTTAACATAGATTTTACTTTAACAGCATGAAGGTATAGAATGAATAACATTTCGGGTTTAAACCAGATAAGGAGAGGCAAATGTCATTTTAAGGACGCGATGTTACATTGTTTCTTTATTTTGTTTAAGTACATTGTTGTTTATGCATATATTCTCATTGAGCGAACTTAATAAGCACGTATTAAATATAAATATTTAACCGCTTAATGTTTGGTTGAGCAGTTTGTAGCGAGGGCATAATAGCCTTCATACTTCGACTTTTCAATTCCCTTAGGAAAAAACGAACTTGAAATCAATGTTTCGTAAATGTTTAAATGCGTAAAACGTTTGTAATATTTACATCCTTTACATCATGGACATCAAAACAAAACAAAGAAATGCATGTACATAACACGTTTACATGTTTATATCAATATGTCTTCACTCTGACGTCGATTCAGCACACTTATTGTTTTGCTGAATTTTTCCAGTTAATTTTGGGCATGTACACTATTGTTGTTTCGAATGGTGTTGACAAATTGACATTTTGTCGAAGTTATCGAAGTTATCGTGCCTCACCAGGGTCGTATATATATAAACACCGTGCTTATACCAAACTCTTGTTGCACAGACATTAAAATACATTTACGAATTTGCTTTCCACACACGCCTTTGTTTTCTTTTTATCAATTCATATTAGCAAATATTATGCAATTAGCGCTGACGTAGATATTGAGAAATGATTTTTTGGAAAATCAGATACGAAGTCAGCACTGGATTATCTGTCTGCTAGTAAGTTATCTTACTTCAGTTTTTGAAATGTATTTGTGTTAACACAACTACTTTAATTTAACAATCGATTGGAGAACATGTCAAATGTGTTCTCTCCCTTAGCTTGCTAGCTATTTTCCTGTGCCATTGGTAGAAGATGGGTTTATAGTAGTTGATATATAACACACTAAAATAAATAAATCGCTAGAACAATTATCGTGTCACTAGTCGGTAAATCAGCTTACAGTTTTATGAAGGACGTACACATGTAATGTGTATTGTACATGTGCGCCGAAAGGTATGTTCATATACGTCAAATAAGAAATACAATAAATTTTATTTTCAATTTGCTTATTTGTAAGAAAGACGCTAAAACAGTTTTTATAAATCTGTCCATGTTATCCGCATGCATCAGGCTTTAGCTTTTTCTAAAATTTACAAAGTGGAACAAACGTATCTGTACAAAAAAGAAGATACACCATACAATTATATCCAAGGCGTCGTAGAGTGTATGCGCTTTAAACAAGAAGATGACTATCCTAGAGGTAACCACTTTCTTACTCTGTCGATGAATTACACACAAAAAACTAATGACAGTCAAGAACCATAACTGTGATGGGAAGTAGAGTATTTGCTACTTTGTTCCCCTTGTGATCTGCTGAATCTGTATTTACAACTGCATTGCCTATATCGGTATACTGGGTTTCTTTTGTTAAACAAAACTTCGCCAGACAACTGCGAATTGCTATCATTTGCAGGTAACTTTATACATGCAAGCGAAACTTTATTGGTTCAAGCTACACTGTTAAAGAACGGAATACTAGGTTCTTTTCTCTAAAACAGATCTGACAGAACAGGTGCGATTTCCTGTTTTTTCAGCTACACTAGCGTTTCGCAGAAAATGCATTCTATAAAAGGCACAACTCGTTAAAGCGGCGCCACTTACCACAACGAATGGCAGCGTACCGTTCCAACATCAGAAAGAGACGTGATGTCGCCACATATCTGGGAACACTAACTTTCTATCGTTGAAGATAGAGCAGTGATATGAGAAGTCCCATGCTCATCCGAGAGTCTGCTCTAAAAAGTAGATTTCTTACAATTGCAATAACTTTAAGAGCCAACGTATACTGAACGATAAATGTAATAAAACGTTATCCTAGGCTAAGATTTATAACAGATCGAGTAAGTGTACTAGTGATTGTTAAGCGAGTATGAAGTTTTATTTAAGTAAGACACGGGTGATATTACAGACAAACACGCTCTGTGATGCTATATTATGATACGATATAATTAAGGAGCTAGCTTTCTGTCACTTTGGGTTCTTCCTTATGATCCAATAAATATTCTTGTAATTGCAAGCCACATAGTTGACCTCTGTATGTTCAGCTTCTTTTTTTAAATAAAACCTCGCATCACACTGGGAAATAAGCACCGGATTACCGGAGGCGGAGGACCGGGGGGGGGGGGTAGGTGTCGCCCACATCTACACCCACGCTGCCCCGGACACACGGACACGCTGTTGTTGTGTTTAGAGCGATTTACAAATTCAAACTTTATTTGCAGTCTGGAATTAAAATACTGACAGGCTCGTGTCTATTTTTTTCTAAACATGAAATCTGTCAATATTAGAAGTGTTGCTCCTTTGCAGACTGAAAGCAATGGAAAAACATTTGCAATGCATTGTGGTCCGTTTGCACTTAACTCCACCCTCTTTATCAGTTATATAGCCACTAAATATAGTAATACATACGTTTAGGTATGTGTTTAAAGCATGCAGATCTATACATTGATAGTAATAATCGCAGAATTGATGGATGACCTTAAACATCCATGA
>CM017564.1:42717159-42747159 GCA_007844125.1 Sinonovacula constricta
TCACTACAACAACTATCATCATAATTACCATTATTATTAACACCAATAACACAATGTCGTCGTCATTGTCATTTTCATGATGATCAGATACAGTAGCAGCACCACCACCAAAATCACTAGAACCAATATCAACATTAGAGCCACAAGCAACACAATAACACCAGTAGCAGAAACAATAATTAATAATTTATTGTACCATTCAAATATTCGAATTATCCATATTTCGTGACGGCATCCAACACTCGTGCGAAAAACGGCTTAACGTTTCTTAAAAATAGAAAATGCGAAATTAACAACATTTATCATTGCACTATTTAATGTGTAACAAGGCTATGTACAATGTCATCATCACACCTGCCACCCAACCATCCCCGCCCAACAACTACTTTTTTATAACTACTACCGACTAAACGTCGACAATCATGGCCATTATCACTAACACATCATTAACATTTTCAAAATCAGAACCAAGAGCTTAGTCGTGTTTACGATCATGATCATGATCATCATTATTATCATCATCATCATTATTCTATTTATCCCTGCCATTAACATTTCTACTTGGAAAACAACCTAACAGTGATATTGTCCGACGAGGGTAAATTTTGTCCTACACTGAAAACAATAAACTTGTTTTCCTATCCGGACGGGAATCTTCACAGGAGAAAATTTTAATGGTTGAAACAATACAACGGAAGGAAGTTTACGAGTTAGAAAAATAAATAAATGTAAGTTGGTCTACACAATTTTCAAAAGAGTACACAGAAGTTAACTTTTACTTCTCAAGAAACACTATTTACGAAGCTTTAATGTATATGAAAGCGTATTTCCTGAACTAATGATTAAGTTTTATTTCATACACAATTGACTCAACTTCGAATTTAAACGATACGCTATTTACAACAAGCCATAATTTTAAGTATTTTCTCTAATTTCGAGAAGTATATTGCATCTAGTATTATGTAATGTGTCCCCCCTCCCCCTTCGCCTCTCTGGACCACCACCATCAATGTCATAAAATCCCCTGAGCCGCAAAGAGGGCATGATTTAGCGAATATGTAGGTGTATATTTGACCATAATTTTTCATTTTTGTCTTCATAGACATTAAGTGCCATAAATATTGTTGTTGTTTTTTACTTATGTGGGTAAATTATGCTATTTTGTGAGTGTCACTACGCTCTTTTTTATAATTAGCATTATGTAAATTTCATTTAAGGGTTTAATTCGATAGGTCAATCATAATTAAATAATCCATGTTCTTATAAAATATGTGTACACTACATGAAAACCCGAAAGATATAGGAATTGAGCCCTTTTTCCCAAATATCTAGCTCTGGTTAAAACCCTTATAGAATTGTAGGAAAATGTATCTTAACATCTCGAATGTAAACACTGAACCGATGACTATGTATAATAACAGTACATAACACACGCATGTACCAAGATTCGTAAGGCCAGTATTTAGAGCACCGAAGCTCCTGGGTTTAAATTTAAACATTTAACGCATTTTTAGTACATACGTGTTCTTTTATTATTTTTTTTAAATATTGACAAGTGCTGAATTCAAATCGATGAATTAGTATTAATACTGCATTCTGTTTACAACTGTAATCGATACTGTTTACCAATGTGCCAGTCAGCGGTGTTATGTCATTTTAATATCTATAACACATGCTATAAAGTTAGGTTTTCAACATTGCCGAACACACTATACACTTTATTCTGACTAAAAATGTAACGTATAATAAGTGGAAACACTGCTCACACTCCTTCAAAAATGCATGGCTCACCAAACTTCAGCTAAAACACCTGTCACTCATTATCTTTCAGACTCTAACACACGTAATGAAGAGATGCAGAGTTATAAGTCGCCGTCTCTTACTTCCTCGTGCATTTTTGTGTTGATGGTACATCTCTGTTATAAGAAGGAGGTGTCATACTATGTTAAGTACTTACCACAGTTAGTCTCATCAGAATTATCCCCACAGCTGTTGATTCCGTCACACACCCAGTCGGAATAAATACATTGATTGTTGTGACACTGGAATTTGTCAGCCGGACACGTCCCATCTGATTTGGAGAAATAAAATAGCATTAATAAGCGAAACATGTATTGAACATACTTGTATAATATTACAGTGAAGATAAGCATGCAAGCACACCTCATTCTTTTAGGATGGCAGTACTTGTTAAACTGTTGACCAGGCAGGTGTACATATCCTTTAACACAATTTGTTTATATGTCTGATATAAACTGTCAGGTGCCATATTTACTATGAATATCTTTAATAAACGACTGATACATTTAGACATTAAACCACTAGACGATTCTCCTAATTTTGTTAATTTTAGTATTTATTCCACAATTTGGGGATGGGGCGGTAAGACACAGTTCAAGTATACTTTCCCCAGGTTAGCAAAATAATAAATTCCGAAGTTTTCCTAAGTTTAAGTAAATGCTGACGCTATTTTACGTCGCCGCCGCGAAAATATATGTGCGGCATTTGCTTAATACGTTATTTAGATATGTTAATATTAACCTGTATAATAGGCGCAATGTTTAAACGTTTGAATATCGCAGAATAAAAACAATGACATAAATCATGTGTATTATACTCACTGTGCGAAAATATATGTTACACATTGACTTACATTCTTTAATAGTCGTTGTGAAATAAGTCAGGAATTAGTTCCTTTTCAATATTCATATTAAATATTCCGTGGTCCGGAAGTGATAACGAACATTTTTATGTAGTAGAAACATAATAAATAAAATACATGTTAACGGTATTTTAATTATTGTATTAACAACTTGTCAACTATGAGCCATGTTTACAATTTTCAACATCGTACATGCTTGATAAAAACAATGGCAGAAAACATGCGAATTATACTCACTGACACTCTCACAATCTTTTGCAAAGGTGATAAGTATAAAAAAGACAATACGTCTATCCATATTTTGAGTCAAGTTGCTTCTAAAGTTCTAATGATCTAATATGAACATGAAAACAAGAATACTTCCACCCCTTGTAAATTATAAGATGTTAATGATCTAACAAGACATCTGTCGCTAAGTAGGAAATGACAAGGATGTTGAAAACGTAATTAAAAAGGAAACTGTTAAGTACATATGAGGGTGTCATCTTAATAGCACTCGGAATATGTCGATGATTTGCTACGAGATCTGTGCTACCAGGAAGAATATAAGTCAGCAGTGGAGATTTTCCGATGGTGTAACTGTCAGAGAGAATCATTCTTTAGTCGGACATTACAAGCGATAAATTCAAGTATTTTAATACAACATGTATATGGTATCATGCTAACTTTGATATGTAAAAACACATGGCACGCACTATATTCACTTTGTTTATAAAACGTTGAACATAACAGATAGGATACAAGAAAAGCATTGATGCTAAGCATCAAAGGGCGAAGCAACAATGAAAATTAATATTTATTAGAAATTTAGAGATGACTGATTAAAATTATTAAGTAAAGATTAAAATCTCTGGAATTATTTAATTCTGGTATATACGGCTACTTATATGTACAATCCTAAAAAAGCGACAAACATTTCTACATTAACAAGTATAACCGTCAGATGTACATTAATGTTTAGAAATTTAAAAAGTAAAAATACCTTGTTTGCGTGGAAGTTACAAAGAATACATACAAATAGCAGGCGCGTAGCTGTCTGTACGCTGAATACGCAATTGCGTACACATTGTCACATTACAAAATAATGAAAACATACAAAGATAAAATCTGCAGTTAATATATTATCCTAGTAGGGGTAAGGTGTATATTTATTGCGATCAATTTGCACACGAAACGAAAAGATGTAAAACAGCTAAACAATCAATTTATTAACTTTCTGTAGGGACACGTTTTGTATTTTTATATAAGAACTTCTCAGATTATTCCGTTCTCAGGACGATCACGCCTCGGTAGTATCTGGTAGAGGGATATGTACAGAATTGTAACTTTTCGTTCGTCAATTTATTCTTAGTTGTCATGTTTCGTTAGACAAACAGTGGTTACTGCATTTAACATCATTATATTTATCTTTTCCGTTCGGAAGACCTACAAATCGCTAGGAAGTGATGCTGCCATTTACAAAAAATGGGGATCCTTTATAAAACACAGCATAGAAGTTTGGTAGTCATTCAGAATAGCGAAGGGTCATACTATCAATGTATAGATCTACATGGTATTTAAAAAAAAACATATTTAAACGTATGTATTCACATTTTTAGTTGCTATATAACTTACAAAGTGAGTGGAGTGAAGTTAAAAAATCCTAAATTCCATTTGCAATAGTTTTCTATTGTTTCAGTCTGCAAAAGAGCAAAGTTTCTATTTATTACAAGAATTCGGGTTTAGAGAAATAGATATGATACTATTATGTCTCGGCATTTTGATTCCAGACTGCAGCTATATCTTGACTGTGTAGGTTTTCTTTGAAACAATTAGTCTCACACACATGACAATGTGATTTGTCATACCATTATAAGTCGTACCATATTCTGTATTGTTAAACTGTCAAAGAGGAAAGTCACATGATAGCCTCTTAGGTCCAACAGGCAAGATACTCGCCAAAAGAATAATATCCTGTGCAAACAATATACTAGTCATTGGTTTTCTGTATTGTTTGCAATTAACAATAGAAAAAAAGTATATTGACGACCTTCGCATAGCTAAAAATGGTGAACAATGACTTTCAAATACTTTTTTTTAATTTCCTCGTAATTTCGTCCTTTCCGATAAGGAGCGAGATAGGTTTGTACATAATTCCCGGTTTGTCGATTGTTAAGAATCCCTGGGCTGACATCGAATCTTCGATCATTAAAATAATGTGATAATATACTGAAGAAAACCGCACTTTATTTATTTTCTTTTTGTCATAATCGTATGCTGATCAAATTGACGAGTAAGTTCAGTACCGCGACAATGTTCAAAGCCAAAGTTAAAAGTGCGGATCAAATTATCCCGAAGTCAACGACATAATGGTAGCTGCAACTTACACTTTGTATTGGCAGCAATAGCCGAATTGCTAGGAAAGTTTAAATGCAAACAGCCTTATCCTTAATCATTAAACTTTGTTTGTGCTATGTTTTGTACTCCAGGAACGATGATTTCAGTTGCAGAAAAGCTTATCTAACTTAAAATGTTTGTTGCATCTCGAAAAACGCAATATGTTCTTATGACTGTGAAAAACTTCATAGGCATTCACATTGTTCAGTCACGGGACTTACTGGCATTAATTCGTGACTAAATCATTCTGGGTTTTCCTACTAATTCGACTTATTCCGCAATGACCACTTTTCTGTTGCGATTTCTCAAAATGGCTTAAATGCAATTTTCGTTTTCTCAATATCGTTACATTTTCTGAAAGGCACGGTAACATTGTCATGCGGTTTATTTATTGTTATAAATAATAAATAATAAGTGTGGATCAAATTGTACATAGGCGGACATAACCAGAAAATTGGCGCTTGTGTTTGGGTGTCGCCTCTATAAAAGTCTCACTCTGGAATAAAAAACAACAACTTGTTTTAAAGGTGGAATCCGACAGTTTGGTCTAAAAATATTTTCGCTGAACATCATAATAAACCATTGTAGCAGATCTCGCAAAATGCTGTTTATTGATGTCCTACATCTGTCGGAAAAGTGAACCATAACACAGTTAGCTATTGTTAAACCGAGAAAACCATGTGGCCATTAATATTCTAGTTCATCCACGTCATCCGCTGTGACGTCGATGTCTTTTTTAGCAGGAAGTCCAATCGTTCTTATTACAGATATTGTTATATATGTAAAATGTAGGCAAACTGTCGGATACCACCTTTAACGTTAAATGTGTGTACTATAGCATTTTACTTCAAATCAAGTTGTATCTTAAGACTAAAACGTCCCCAGAAACAAACAAAAATACAATCTAGAAGCTATGCGTTCACATCATATTATGTCTAGCTACGCACCTGAATAAATATAAATATAACACTATTTACCGAATTAGGACCCGTATGTTGAGAACGTGTAAATCAGGGAACTTCCGAAATACAGAACACCTCGCCCATTTTCGTTCTCGCCTATTCTCTAGCGAGAACGAGAATGGCCGAGGAGGTCCCCTCAAAAGTACATTCTGATAGCGTCGCCAATAACTGATCAGTAATCCTAATCAATAATAAACATATTTACATTTTTTATTGATCAATATTTTTGTCTTTCTAAATGTTTCGTTTGTTATATTTTTTTGTAAAATCAAAGAAGAAAAAAGTCATTTTTTTTTATTTTGACTGCGTCGGGATTCGATCTCTGGAGACCGTTAACATCAGAACAAGTCCATAACCACTGCGCTATTCCACGATTGTCATCTGTGTTTCAGTAAAATTGTACTTTGTATAAAGTGCCACTACAGATGCTATCGATCTATTTTTAGAAATAGAGAAAATAGTACATTTCAAACGAATAACCAATAGTTTTCATAAGATTTATAAACATTTTAATACAAAGAACAACTTTACATATAATAATACTGCATATTCGCAATAGATGTATATAAAAAGAACGTCATTTACCGAAATAGGACCCGTACGTTAGGAATGTGTAAATCGCGAAACTTTCGGAATTCGGATTGCCTTGTAAATTTTTCCTCGATCATTATCCGAGGACATCCGCTCGCATGTGCAAAAGTTTTCAGCATTCCACATATAGGCGGCGCGCTCCAGCGCGTCGCCAATAAATAGATCTTAATGTTTCACAGGTCGCTGCGGACAATCCTCTTTACAATTTGCCCAGCCGCTCTTGTTTGGGTGATGCATATCCTGAAGACTTCTGGACCAAATATGATTAGGAGAGCTGGCTGGTTCTACAGGGGCGCTGGTTGGTACGGACTACTATCTCACGTCTAAACACTATGAGGACATTATTTTTTCAATGACGTAACTACTTTCGTCACAACATAAGAAAACGTCAGCGCTTGGATATTTGTATTCAAATACATCGGTTTATTTTTCAGTGCTTGCATTTGACAAAAATAATTCAAGGTTAGAGCTCTGTAATTCCTGTTTAAGCTCTTCAGTCGGGCCATATGACCGACTGACCTTTCCAAGGCGGTAACTTTTCTTGTTAAATGACTCATCAAAGATGTATCCTTACTTTTACATTTTGTTTGCATTTGAATATCTTTGTCCTGTGCCTTTTCAAATTATGGTTTATGTTGCAATACACATAGGTCTGTCGTATATTCTTATTTTTGCTGGGGCAGGTCCGTATATACATTAAAATAATATCCTGTAACAATATTACGAGCATTATCCCTTATTCTATACATGTCGGGACGCCCGTGGCATTGAGGTAGAGTCGTCGATTATTAACTACTCTGACTGATTAACCTCTCATCGCCTGGGTTCGAGTCCCGTTCGGGGCGAAGGACTCAGTGTAATAAGGTATTCCACCTGACTTGAGGTGCGTCGGTGGTTCTACCTTGACATGTTTCTTGGGTCTTTCTCCACCGAAATGCTAGGCGTTGCTATAATGATCATAAATGATCGATGCAACGTATTTAAAAACAAAGCAAATCTATAAGTTAGGTCTCTTTACGAGGAAGTGTGATATACCGGTGCATGTACCTCATTTTGTCTTACAGGCAAAGGTTTATTTTAAGTGTGATCTGTTGTGCCATGTACAGGCTATAGAAGAAACAGGTGTTTTTTTTTTAAGATTAATCGTTGGTTTATCTAACTCAAATGTCCTTGCATATTAAGGCCATCTCTGTTATTTTGGGATTGGCACAAATAATTTAACTGAAGTATAATCCTATGTATTATTTTATGTATAAGTGCACCATTGTTCAAGGGAAAGAAGTATTTTCTTGTGAACGTTTCATTAAGTATCACACGTACGTTTTATATCATTGTTTATCTAGCATTTCCTCCTTTCAATAATCATTGTCTTCTATGAAATGTGTTTTATACGACGAAACCATTACAGTTTAAGCGACGTTCGTAACTTCTCGGCGGTATCCGGAAAAGTCTAACATATATAAAGTCCAAAATGCATGTGTCAGTTGACTTGAATAAAGAAAACATAACATTTCCGAATAAGTACACACTTACCATAGAAACAAAGCGCTCGTTTCTCTAATAATGTTTCGTAAAATCAGGTGACACACCTCTGGTCAAATGTCTTTCTCGAAATCGCGCTTTCAATTTAAACCCCGTAGGCTTTTCCAGTTAAGTCAACTGGTGACAATTGAATAAGTAAGTTAAAATATATATCGTTTCATGTGACTACAGGTAATTTATGTTTGACTTCTACACAATTTACAACAGTGTCCTTACTTTTGCAAAAACTACACTATATATATAGTATGGTCAACTTAATGATAGGGGTACCCTTTTGATGAACGGGCGAAGACCTCGTGTTCAGTATCAGGCCAAACGATAACAACATGTATTTGAAAGCGCTGCGAGAACTGTGGTGCCAATGCTTTAAAAATAATCACAATTGTACCCGTTTTCCACCGGTGAAGAAGTTGTGTGTGCTAGATGAGCCGGCAATTATCAAATTATAAAATTCGGTCTCATTGTACGGACGTTAAGCAGCATGTTAAGGTTCGAATTAACTAAAGTGTACTGCGTGTGTGTCACCATCGCCCAGTGCTGGATACGTCATACGTATTTTCACTGCGGAACTGTGTGCTGCTATGGTCGTGCTATATATGTTTATAATATTACACTACAGTCATGTTGTACATACTGTTTAATCAGGGTGTAATGCTTTTATTTAGCTGAGGGTGTTTTACTAGATGCCTATTCGTTCAAATTGATTGACAGTATTACGAACTAATTTCTATGTGATGGAGGCAGGACTGCACGTGGGCCATTTGTTGGCCCAACAGAGAAAGTAACGATGTTATTATGTAACAATACTAGACGTTACAATAGTGGCAATATTTCAT
Source organism: Sinonovacula constricta (assembly GCA_007844125.1). Lineage (NCBI taxonomy): Eukaryota > Metazoa > Mollusca > Bivalvia > Cardiida > Solecurtidae > Sinonovacula > Sinonovacula constricta. Next base: position 42,726,129 of record CM017564.1, read on the forward strand.
ATTTCGTGTGTGATTGATGCACATAGATTTCGGCAAAGAAATAAAATATGAATCTCTATATTTCTCTTTTTTCTCCCTTTAGTCAACCGATGCGGTTGCGAGGAACTTAATTTCTTGCATTTACTGCCGTAACCATCAAGGACAAAACCTGTCTCCATGACAACAATAAAGCATGTTCATGAAATGCACAGACACACATTTAAAATGTATTTAAATGCCAAAGTACCAAATTATCAAATGGTTACAATCGTATATCCAGCCTGTTCGAACTAGAGGCAAATGTTAATTTAAAAATAATCCGAAAGTCCTCAATAACGCGAAGAAACCACATATAGTGTAACATGGTACACTTGACTGAAAGCACAGTGCACAGAAGCGCTGTTTGGGCGGTGTATAATTGACCATGTTAAATACAGGTGTGCAAACAATGGTCAGAATTATATGTACAATTCATTGGAAATTAGCAAGCCGGCCCGTTGTCTCCTCCAAAAAAGCACATTTTCTAAAGTAAAAATAATACAATGGGACAAAAGATACAACAGAGTTACTTACATCCAATAATAGAAAATTATTATTAAAAACTCAATACGTTCTATATGATTTGCATTTTAACTTAAGGTTGGTCTAAAAACGCATGCTACCGGATTACCGTAGACCAAACAAACCTAAGTTTGAAAGTAGCTACACCTCTGAAATATGAATCTAAAAAAATCCAAGTGCTTCAGTCCTTTCCGAATGCGTGCGGAAACTTTAGACTGAGATGCTGAGATGGTACGAATGCTCTATGTCATTACATATCCTGATTCAGAAGGCCGATAATTCTGCGCGATATATCACAAATATCTCGGCCTAGTATTTAATGCATAGTCAGTGGAACACTGGTTCTAATGCGTGCAGTAGGTTCGCTTCCCCATTTCGACCATATCCTTTAGTCCTTGAGTAATATTCGAACCCGGCATTGACTTTTCACTTTCCCCCCAAAAAGGTCATTCCCAAAATGCTAAGATAATAAAAAGTAGGGTGGACTCTACCTCTTGTCCCCAAACAATGTATTATTGAAAAGCCCAAATTTGGCATACACATATTTCATGTACATTTCGAAATTTAAGTAGAGCACCCGCCTGGGCGACGCCCTTAAATCACCTTTTGTGCCAAATTCATGTAGGAGAAGGGAATTTTTAATGCAATATACCCTGCCATAATATAAGGTCCGACCAACTACCTTTTAGTTATCCCGGAAGGTGACAGGTAAACGGTGCTCGTTTGATGCTGTTACATCTTCCATTTATTATAATTTGTTGCATATAAACCTGCTTTAAACATATAATTCGTTTATAATAATAGTCAATGAGGAAGTATACTATGTATTAATATAACCAATAGTCTTTGACAAAGTTCATATGCTTAACAAGTGAACACTCTGTAGCATTCAAACATTATTGACAACAACTTATGATTGATTGAACATGTATGAAGGTCACAGTGGCATACAAAATAACGTTTAAAGCTTTAACGACGATCCATACATTGTATCTGAAATGGGTTTTTTTCTCATTTGTATCAATATTGAGGTGGATGTCTTCCATGTTCGACCTTTATTTTGACTCTAACTAAACATATACATGGAAATGGCGTCACATAACCAAACTATGTAAGCAGTAATTCGCCCAATTACGTCTGTCTTAACGTTTTGAAGTAATTCCATTACAAAAATTGTAAATTTAATCTTAATATGTTGGTGTAAACATAAACCTTGCAACCATGTAGAATTAAGATATAGCAAAGGTTCCAATTACGCGAAGTACATATTTATTATGAATGTGTTGGTATGAACGTTCTATAAAGCAGAATCTTCTTACCAGTTGCAGAAGTTGGCTTTGTTCTGGGTGTTTCGGATAGACAATAAATAGCTTTCTTCACCTGTGTATATGGGATCTATTATAACTGCACCCAGTTGCAATTTGTTTCCAACTTTCCGCGAATAACAATAGAATAGAGAACTTACTTATATAGTGGTGTTTAACCTTTAAGGCATGCTTATATCTTTCAGTTAAATGACTTACATTTATACAGGTTGGTGTCCATTAATTAATGTTCTCGCGTTTTCAGTATTTAATTAAGTGTGTTCTTTGTAGTTTGATGCCGACTGTTAAATCCTAACGATTACTACTTTATCGCAACATTATTTCAGATAGTCACAATATTATTATCAATGGCATTTCGTTATCATGCGAGTTCAAAATCGTGGCTTGTGAAGGAGGTGGGGGCAAGAGGTTGAGGTTTGGTGGGGTCGTTGTGTACCAAACTGATGCTAATCGTGGGTACAGCCAGCTTTTCTTGGCACCTCTACATGTACGTTGGATGCAAGATGTCATTGTAACAGCTACCCGTTCTCTTTGTGTATTGCTGTGTGGTTGCTGTGTGGTTGCTGTATTGCTTTGAATTAATAGTATACACACACGGGAAAGAAGCGATGTGCTAGACTGGTCATACAAAGTCGCTATTAATGAAAATTACATTGTATATGTTCGATAGCGAGTTCATTACATGAGACAACACTTTTATTCATTCATTTTGAAACATAAACTATGGCGTCTAGAACCTGCTGACAATAAGTTTTGCCACATTTAAGGACTGCATGTGATAATATAATGGTGAAAATAACGTGTATAAATCTGACCATAAGATATCGGACATTTGGAGTACGAGCCTCACTGAGTTAATTTGGGAATAGGAGTCGTCCGACTGGGGTGAATGTTGTCTATTCCTCTGTGTTCGGTGCTAGCGCATTAAACACAAAAAAGGAAAATAATAAATGTTTACGCACTTAGCTCAGTATATGTTGTTATTGGTAGGGTGACGATGTATGAAAAAGTCCACCAAACATTGGGTTAAGGGGACATTATTTAACAAGCAATGCTGTATACCAAATTATTTGTTAGGGTTTGTAGTTCATGAAACCACTGACATAAATTGGAATAAATGGTGGCGAGCTGACAAATCCAAGATGGCCAACAAGATGGCCGCCAGTTCGTTATACGTCTTAACAAAGGAAATCGACAACCTTGCAAATTGTTTTTCATCTTTTACTTGGTCCACATTTGAGTTTTATTGACTTATTACATAACACAGTATAATAATTTACATGTACAACACCTTTTTATAATTTGTATCTAATTAGATATTCAAAAGGCTATAAAAATGGCCGCCAAAATTGCCACTAATTTCAAAATATCTCCCTGTATTGTAAAAAAACAATTGATTTCAACCATGTCCTTTTTCCAGTGTTGTTAAATAATTACCTTATGTTCATTATAAATGCAATAATTTATTCACAAAGCATATCTTTTTGATTTTCTTTAAGTAGATTTGAAATTGTGCCAGAATATTAATATATATCATATTTGACAATGTGAACATTGTGCTTTTTCATATATTATGTCATAAACCAAAATGGTCATCAGGGTTTGTATCCTAGAAAACATCTTGCGTAAGTTGACACAAATAAAGGCAACTTAACAGTCCAAAAATGGTCTCCGAGATGGCCGCGAAAATGACTTTAGTGCACAGATATCACAACATATAATGTTTTGATTATGAGTTCCCAGTTTATGGAAGAACTATCTAAATTTATTGATAGTTTTTTTTTCCGACAACATATATTCTATCTTTTTACAAGTGCAAAATGGTTAATGTCAGTACTGGATTAACAGAATTATGAACATGCAACGGGTATTGTAATCAACCAATCCTTCCCAGTTGAAATAACTTGCAATCACTTATGATAAATATGTCAGAATTAAAGCATTTTTGAAATAAATGAAGAGCACATTATACCGACATAATATATTTTTATCTACATCACAGCTAAAAATAGCAAAAAAAATAATGATATTTAGTGTTAGATATAGATATCTAGGTTTAGAAAAAAGCAATTTCTGCTACTTGTAATAAGTACAGAGTTTTTCCAATTATAGTTTACATATTATAAAGCAAACAAATGATGTTTACTTTAAAAGTAACAGCTGTGTCATGAATGATATGTTCCCAAATTCATATTACATAATGTGATTTAAATATGAATTTGTCCTTATTACAAAGATCTTACTAAGATTAAAAATCAAATAATTGTATATGCTGTTTGTAACATATTAAATCTTGAATGACATGTCTTTAATTCAAACAGCCATCATCAATGTCATCATTGGTCTCTACTTCTGCAAGTATTGTAATATGTTTTCACATGTTTGATGTTGAAAAGTACAACCTTCGCATGAGCAAGCCCTTGTGCATGGTTGTTCATTGTTAGAACATGCACAAGATTCAGAACAAAGTTCAGTACACTTGCAAATCAGGTCACTTAATAGTTCTGGAGGGGCAACAGGTTGTGTAATAAGTTGTGGTGTGTAAAAACCAGTGTCAGGATCTTTAATGTAGCCAACGTCTACAGGGTCTAACTTGGGCATCAAAGGAATTGGATAAGACCGCCATACAAGAATTTGAAGAATGCCGCGCAACAGATGAAGCCTGTCACTTGTTGGCTGAAGTTTTCGGGGCTTTGTAAGGTTTTCCTGAAGAACCATCAATGAGCGAAGTCTATTTAGTGAAGTGCATTGAGCTTAACCGTACAATAGACAAACAAACCGCTGAGCTGCTGTTTTCATTTTCACAGTAAGATTTTCTTAGGTTCCACGTTTTAAAAGGCCTGCAATTTCTGGGTTAGACTTGCACATGACAAGAAAAGCCTTTTATTGCCTTCACCATAGAAAGATGAACTAGTGTCACACCCTGTAAGACAGTAAACAGGCAAGAGGATATTTACCTGCTGAGGAGACAAAAATTGAAAACTGAGTGAACTGGAATATATCTGGTCATATCTCTGTAAGTTGTTTTTCTTCCAGTTTTGAATAAGTTTTGACTGATGTTCGGTTCTGAGAAAAGTGAACGAGACGCACAAGAACATCATTGTCAGGACTGGAAAGAAATGCCTGCTGTGTATTTTGTCTACCACCATATGCAATGAGAAGCATAAAACGGCTGTCAGTTTCTTCATGATTTGATCTGAGCTGAGGGACATACTCTATACATGTAGAAGTAAGACGCAAAGCTCTATCACAAATACCTTCAGCTACATAGACTTCACTCTGGCCTTCAAGATCTTTAGAGTTTTCGGTAAGAAACAACGTGGACAATCTTTTCAATTTGTGTTTGCTGTTTGTGTTGCTTACGTTACTACAAGGACAATACTACATATTAAAATAGGATGTTAAGACATACAAAGGACAACCAGCGGTTGAAGCATATCCAATTTAGGGCAAAAACAATGCCTTTTATGTAACTTAACCACTCAAGTAAGTTTCGTTCACTTTTCGAAAATATTTGTATTTAATGATATGATGTGATTAAAAAATCTCTGAGCACATAATACACTTGTCTTAGACAACACAAACGGCACGTTATAAATGATTACAATTCTTTCACACATTCAATAATGCCATTAAGAACCACTTACCCTGTATATGGGAAGCAGGAAGACGACTATAAAATTAATTTTCGGACTCGAAGTCGAGGGTTAAAGAGCTGAGGAGTTTGAAGTCGTCGACCTTTACTCAACTGGGCCGCTAATTTACTTAAAAGTAATTATATTCCGTATTTAACATAAGCCACTATCATGATTAGTACTTACTACAAGTAGACTCATCGGAGCCATCCTTACAGTCCTTGCCACCGTCACACATCAACCTATCGGGGACACACCTGTCTTTATAGTAAGAAGGTTAATCGACACAATCTTGCCAAGATGCTCGCTTTAAAAAAAACAAAAAAAAAACTTTGCTCAAAAGATTATCAATGTGTGCACTTTAAGCCATTAGGGATTATGCAATTCTGATCAAATGAGGCCTCAAAATGTGTCATCACAATAAGTTTTTTAAATGAAAAGACACAATAAATTTAACATTTTTGTCAAATATTTAAATAGAAGAAAATGTCATGCCATGCTTGATTACAGACACCGAGTGCACTTTATTGCTAAACATAGCAGCAAGGGAATGATTGCAGCAGGTAATGTGTTCAACACAATATGTTTTAAGTATGCCTGCTAAAAATTAGTTAAACATTCCTTAGCTGTCCATGGTCTACGATTGTTTGTATGAATTTCCACATCTAGTTGCCATTCCACACTGCATTCCGTTAAATAACTCTTTTTGCTGCAGAGGTCGCTGTCTCTGTGCTGGCTTGTTATTTGTCACGACCAAAGGCACACATTCTGCATATAAAACGTTCGTGTTCTCGTCTTTCTGCTATTTTAATTTTGGTGATTCTTATTTATTCCGACTAGTTGTCTTCTGTCTTTGTTATATGATGAGTCAACGAAATCACACTCAATGAAATTTATATTTTCTGCCGTATAAGCTCTTGACAAGCAATTGCGGTATGTATTATCAACATGAAGTTATAATGAGGTAAGTATGACTGACATCAAGTTATGATTTTGGTAATTACTACCGACAAGATGTTATGATGCGGTATTTATTATCGACATGAAATTTTGATGCGACAATCATTATCGGCATGAAGTTATGATGCAGTTATTATTGCCTTCATGAAGTAATGATGATATATGAACACTAAGATAATACATGATATAAATTATATTAGAAGTTAAATGCCTAAACGTATCAAGATGATTCGTAAAGATATCAAAGTGATTATTTACGATGTTAACGTATAAATTGTCGACATGAAGTTTTAAGGCCGTAAACATTACAAACAATTTATTTTTTGTCCTTAACTACCAACACGAAACTATTACGCCGTGTACGCCACTGATATAAAAATAACTATGTCGAATTTATTACTGGCATGAATTTATAGCCCAGTACACATTGTCGACCGTGATAAGTCATGCGTATCAATACAGGACGTAATGTTCTTTGCCACTTAAGTTAAGATATTAAGTCACAAGTAATAGGCCTGATATTTAAAGAACATGACGTGTTGCTGTATTATTTTTGTTTTTACCGTAGGAAAAACCAGTATAACATGATTACGCAGTACGAATTACCGGGAAATAGTTGTTACGACGTATGTATTACCGGTAGCAAGTTATTTCTCGTTATGAATTACAAGTAGCAAATTTGTTTTTTGCAGTATGAATTTTCAATATGATGGTATTGAGCAGTACATATTACTTGTATACAGTTGTTTTACTTGTAAGTTACTTGTAGGAAGCTATTTTGCCGTAGTTTTTATCCATATACAGTTGTTTAGTCAAACGCATTACGGGTGTACAGTTATAACGCCGTATGCATTACCGTTATGATTATGCCATATAAATTGCAAACTTGTTGACGGTATTATGTCATATACATAACCGCTTTGAAATAAAAATGCAATGTTTATAACAGATATCACCTTCTAACACGATGTACATTGCCGGTATGCAGTTATCATGGTGTATACATTCAATCATGATGAGGTAATTACTTTCGACTCTGAGATGTAATGTCTGATAATTGACAATATTAAATATACAATATGTCATCATGAACCGCTAAAAGGACTGGACAATGCAAGCTCGTTATTACAATTTCAATATGTCCAGAATAGTCGTATAAAAAGTATCGACAGATGATTTTACAAGTATAGGTGACACTTATTAGATTACCATCCCAAGTAGCCGCTTCCGAAAATTGAATTTTAAACTGTACTTAAACTAATTGCTTATGTTACCAGTACTATTTTTTTATATTGTAAACGTGTTCCCAATATACACAAAAAATCTTCTGCACATTTTGAAACTTTGCAAAAGATAGTTGGTAACAACTCCCAGTGACCTAATTTAACACGACCCTACAGGTCTCCTCAATGATATTATTCCGACACAACTATTTTTTCCCGATAAGAACAGACGCAAGTTTTGCCAAAAATGGATGGTATGTAACAAAAAGGATCTTATAGCAAGGCCTCCAGGCCGACCGCACATGTCACGATTAACTTTAAATAACCTAATTACAAGACAAGTATTGCTGCAAAGCATCAAACGTCGCCATCGAAGTCCTGTTTAACAAAATAACATTTATGCCTGGTAACAATGTGACAAAGAAACAGCAAAACCGTATTTTTAATATAAGATTTACGATGCCGTAAATGTATATGTATTAAGAAATATATTCAATATGGAAATTTTATTTGGTCTTATGGTCGAAGGTCCGAATACAAACACCATAATAGAATATGGCATTTGACGTGTACATATTGCATCGTCGTACATAGTGCAAATTAGTTAAACAAATTATACACAGACACATGAAGCATTTTCAATTCAAAGAGAAAGGTAATAATGTAGCACCACTTATAACTACGATTTAATTTGATTCTGATATTCACCACAAATTAGCGAAACACAAAGCATAAAATCGCCGCACTTCACTTTTTATGAGCAAGACGCCATCCATACACCTCTTCCAGGAACGATTACATATAGACGGCGACAATGAGAAATACGAAATTAAAACTGACACGTTCATATGTTTGTTTTCTGAGCCGTTATTAACCTTGAACAATTAGGTGTCATAAAGTTATTCAGCTGAAACTCTCCAACAAGTAAGTGCCTCTTATTAAGAAGAAATTTAAATGGAGGTCGCACTAGTTTATACCAGATTTCTTTTTACAGATTCTGACTTTTTGTAACGACTTCTTTCTTGTTTAAACACACTTATTTGAATTAGAGGCCCTTAAGCCTTTATCAATAGAAATATGTATACAGTTGTTTTCAATTTCCATTCTTAACGAGCAAACTATATTATTATAGTCAGTTGTATGATATTAAAATGTTTCCAAAATTAAGACAGTGAGTTTGAGATACATTATAAATTTAAATTTTTATTTATGTAATGTACAGTTTTGGAGGAACGTCCTAACGCGAAAGTTGGAGTGAATGGAAAATATGATTTCAAAAGCGTTGAATAGAAATATCCTCTAGAGAAATGGAATCATTTCACGGGAAAATGGTGCGGCGAAATATTCGCGTTTCTGCTAGTAAAATGAACCGACTTCTCGTCAGGGTCGATAGGCTTATCCTAATTATAATTTATAACATTCGGATACATAACCATTCGGATATTACCCTTACTTTTATTGTGATTGGATCGGACAAACCCTCCCATTAATTTTCCTAGTCGGACATTATCAATCCCTACATTTTTCTATTTGCCCTCTCCACCCAGACAAAATGAAACACAAAATAGGTTCACATTTATTAAAATATCATATGTTTACTTCTACTTTTCAGAAAGCGCGAACTTACACAACATAATTTAATAATGCAAAACTATTTCATAAATGCAGCATGTATTATATAATGTTGTGCTTTAATACTTCTGGTAGTAGTAGTAGTAGGTGTAGTAGTAGCAGAAGTAGTAGTAATAACTGCAGTAGCAGTAGTAGTAAAGAAGTAATAGAAGTAGTTGTTGTAGTAGCAGTAGTAGTAGTAGTTGTAGTAGTAGTAGTAGTAGTAATAGTGGTAGTAGGAGTACAATGTAGTAGTAGAAGCAGTAGTAGCAGAAACAGTCGTAGTAGTAATAAAAGTTATATTAATATTAGTAATTGTAGTAGTAGAATTGGTATTAGTAGAAGCAGCAGCAGTGCAAGTAGTTATTATTGCAGCACTATTAATAGTAATAGTAATGGTTGTGGTAAAATTAGCATTAGCTGTAGAATATTGTGATGTTCGTAGTGGTAGCAATAGGCGTAGTAGTAGTTGTTGTTGTTTTGTAATTGGAAAAGAAACAGCAGCAGCAGCAGCAGCAGCAGTAGTATTAGTATTAGTAGTAGTAGTAGAAGTAGTAGTAGTAGTATTAGTGGTAGTAAAAACAGAAGTAGTAGTAGTCGTTGCAATTCTTGTAGTATTTTTGTGATGGGTGAAGTATTAGCCACACCAGCAACAACTTTTTGTAATACTATGTAGAAGTACACGAATTACACATTAATAATATTTTTATATATTCTATTTCTGCGACTCATTAATATTCATATTTCTTTCCCATTTCTTTTCATTTGCCTACATAAATCAGTTTAATGAAAAATGCTGACACAACATTCTAGTTATGACAGTATTACAAGATAACGCAAGTGGGTGAGTGTTGGCTAAATATACGGGAGGTTTCTGGTTCGTTTCCGGGCAACGACATGTCCAAATTGTTAGAAACAGTAATCGCATAGCTGCCTTGGCAATGTCCAAGGTAAAATAAAGCTAGTCCTACAACTGATTAAATCCGTGTAAGAATATTATGACTGGGTGCGGTATCAGATCATATGCTCACGGCATGTTATACACAGTGAAGGCAGCACTGTATCTGCTTTAATTGGACACCGTTTCCAGATAACGAAAATATTGTTGGCGATAGAACAAAAAAACAACAACAATCAGAAGTTTTATTCCTGTATATGTTTACTTTAAAAGGTCTAAACCTACTCTGCAAAATTAATTGGCCCTTAACCATCTTTCTTAATATTACAATAAACAAGCATTCCATTACTACTTAACGTCAACAACTGAATCATGACCTAGTTTACATCTTCTCTTTTTTTCAACAATAAATTAAAACAGTCGAACTTTTTAAAAAAGCCCATTCTTATGATTGAAAGAATAAGGATAATCATAATGCACTGGCGTGTCTTTGAAATATTATCTTAATTAGGTAAACCTGAATATGTAGAATGTTAATGCGATGCAAATATATTTATTTTATGTTGCTGGAACGAACGTAATGTTCCGATAACAGTGTTATAGTTTAATAAATGGTAGACCATCACCCGGATGTTACATACCTACTGGTGTTGGGATCTACTGTCAAGTGCAACTTATTACGACATCGACGCGGGTGGTCTCTCTGGCAGTGTGCACATTTCGAGCCAGTAGTCATACAACACAACTCAGTATACAAGCCTGGGTTGAATTTGCATAGGGTACTTTTAGCAGCAGTTGTGTGTTATTATTGTGTACATAATAGTAGAAGTAATATAGAACAAAGCGTACCAACACATTAGCTTTCTTAATGTCAAGTGTCGGATACCAATTGACAATAATAAGATGTCTACGCACTTACACCCCAAACCCCATACTGTCAATGTAAGACTATGTCTGAAAGAAGCTTATGTGTTCATTAAGGTGTGTAAAAATGTCGACACTAAATTCAATTAGTATAAAATATCTCACAGCAGCGAATGTGGATGAAGAACCACATTATTAGTAATAATGGTGTAGGATACGATATAATATATACCTGGTTAAGACTAGGACCTAGGTATCATGGAAAAAAAACACATCCATAACAGCATTATACATTGCAATCAAGAAAAATCATTTGAATACATTCTCTTTATGTGTGGGCAGCACGCACTAGCCTGACAAGCATTGTAAAAAGCCTTTATCGGTAACGCGGGTCTTAGATCACGAGTTTTGCCTTTTCCACTCTAGAAAACTGGAGATCAAACATAACTATCTTTCTCTAATTATTAAAACACTATGTTGGAACAAAACAGCGGATATATCTAAATTAATTACTAAATAATGGCAGATAACTTGTAATTGACAGAAGATGTAGCGGCGAAAATATACTAACTCGATCAAAACCTATTAGAAACGTTAACAAACTATGTTAAAATTGTAGCAGCGAATGTGATACCGAATTTGCATAAATACTATGTTAAGTTATATTATTAAGGAGTTCGATTTGCAGCTCACAACACTAATTAGCCTGAATTATTGAAGTTCCAAGTGTGAACAATCAACACTATAACAAGTGCTTATTTAACAAGCATGTTATAACGTATATAGCACTCGTTTTCCTCTTATCCTCATATACATTGTTCTTCGCAACTTTAAGCTAAGACTTTCATTACAATCAATGTACAGGCATCTCCACTACGACCAATGTACAGGTATCTCCACTACGACCAATGTACAGGTATCTCCACTGGCAAATTTAACTATTTAAAACTCTTTTATCTCCACTTTAACACATAACATGCCACGAGCGTTCTCGAGATCGATCCAGGAAGTACAACATCCGTTATCTACAGCTGGACATCTTTAAATTCAATTGTGATGACAAAACAAATACGTTTGCCATCATCATCATCATCATCATCATCATCATCATCATCATCATCATCATCATTATCATCATCATCATCGTTGAATCATGGTAATATAATTCATTGCATTTATTACACAAACACAATTTGCCAATTTTAGTTGTGGTTCTTACAAATACCAACGGTATTGCATTAAGAGACGGCCCCTCTTAAGAGACCATTTAGTAATGTCTGATTGGTGGCGTTTTAATAAAGTTTTGACTGTATATCCAGCAAAGTGTTCGAGCAAAGGTGCTTGATAACTTGTGCAGTCTGTCCAAATCTGAACCATACTAATTGTTGTAATGTTCACCGAGCTGTTGCGCGATTCGCCCCTATCACATGTTTTGTCGGGTTGTAAAAGAAAAAGACCTAAACAGCGATGACTGATTATTACAAAAAATAACCATTTGTGTATATGAACGAATGCTTAACTATGAATGTGGCAGTGAATAGATTGTGATCGCATTAGTGCAGTTCTGCAATCTGAAAATAGCGACGATCGACATGCGTAAACGTTTACTTGTTACTTTTGCATAGTTCCTACGTTTACATTTACTTGTTTATTGTAGTAGTTCTTTAGAAGACACAGCAAAACAAACAGAACACTTTAGTATAAATGTACCAATGTTATCTTTAACAGCTCAAACAGAGTTATACTTTCATGTTTAAAAATACGTTTCTTAAAGCTGTGATACCACCACATAGTCATATATATATATATATATATATATATATATATATATATATATATATATATATATATATATATATATATATATATATATATATATATATATATATGTGTGTGTGTGTGTGTGTGTGTGTGTGTGTGTGTGTGTGTGTGTGTGTGTGTGTGTGTGTGTGTGTGTGTGTGTGTGTGTGTGTGTGTGTGTGTGTGTGTGTGAGTACGTCTACGGTAAAGTACATTAAAAACCAAAGCAAATACATATATTATGTGTACACAACAGAACATACTATTATAGTAATAAAGCACATGGCCTTGCCCACCACCTTGTTTTTTTACAAACTGTACTTTCAAATGAAATGATAGGTAACATTTTGTATTCAATGTGACGCAGAATGAACATAATATTTTTGCTCTTTTGAAAGTTATGTGAATGAAGTTTTGAACTGATTGGTGGATAGCAATAATTGCGTTACTGTAAATGGAATAATCGACTTAATAAAAACTGTCAGTTTATTTGATCACAGGTAAGGTAAATATTTGTATGAATCTGGCATGCATATTTTAGGATCAAACGTACACTTTATCAATTACTTTAAATTGTTTTAAGGTTATCACGCAGTTTGCCCAATTTCTTTTGATGTGGGTAGGAATACTTTTGACTTGATATGACGTACAAAGCTAACGATAATGTTTGCTTTGTTGACACAATTGCACCTGTACAACGGTCATTAAACATAAACCTTATTCATAGCTATATTAAACATGATTTGCGTACAGATTAATAAGAAACAAAATAATATGCAATGATGTAATATAATATGTATAGTTTTACTTATATATATAAATGCATAGACATACATACACACACGCACACACGTACGGACGCACGCACACTATATATGTATATATCTGGGAGCGACCATTGATCATGGTCAGCTTATTGTTGGATATTCCTTCGCTTTCTCTGGTATTGCTGTATGTATCTACGATTTTTGTCATTCTGTATTTCCAGAATAGGTCTCTGTATGTATTTATGTATTTCGTTATTTTCTAACTATACGTCTGTCTGTCTCCCAGAATGCTATTCCATACGTATCCGTCAAATGCGTTACCTTCGCACGTATCAGTCTCGCACGAATCACTCTCGCAAGCGTCATACTCGCTAGTAATTGACCAAATAACAAAATTTCCTACCATTTTATAGCAAAATAAAGTTATCAGAAAACACAATAAACATGTATCAACTCGCTCCGATATCTTTATATCGCACACATAACATCGCAATGGGTAACACCGTACTCATATGCGTCAATGTCAGCAATTTTTCACTAGAGATCATGCTTACTAGAATGAAAAACAATCACATCAAAATCACCACTCACACTCACACTCACAACACACAATCACTGCACGCAGTCAATATTTACACACATCATAATCACCACCCACACAAACCGCTAGCACTGACCACTCGCACCCAACTCTTACTTACTTACTTACTTAATAACTTACTTAGAACTTATTTAAGGGTCAGCATTTGGATTTGCTCGTGATCCCGTCAGGTTGATTAATGGTGACTTAAAAGGAGGCTGCGTCAAAGTTTCAAAAGTGTGTTTTTTATAAGACTAGTTGATGATTATACTGCCCTGCACACTCGATGGTTGCTGCTTTTTTACGGGTCCTTAGGGGATCTCGGTTCAACAGCCATGTCCCTATATGCATCTTATTACTACTCTAGTTGTTTAAATGAATGTGGATTGTGTTTTATATGTGATATCGTCTCTAATTGATTAGCATTGAAAGTTTATTTCAATACTGTAATATTGATGATAATGCCCGGCAGACTCGATAGTTGCTGCTAATATACGGGTCCTCAAGGGATATCCTTTCATCAGCCATTCGCCTAGGGCTTACCTTAATACTAACCTACTGGTCAGGTGCCTATTGTTTAGTATCCTGTATGTGTGATATAGTTGTTTTTATGTCTTACTTGTAATTACTATTAAACCAAATCCGTTTTTAATGTGTTTTCGTAGTTTTTGTGTATTCGGGAGTGTTATCGTGTGTATTTTATATATACCATGTGTCCTAGGAGTGTTTTGGAGTGAATTATTGCTACCATCTTCCTAAATGCTTGGTAAATGATATGTCCTTTTTAGCCATGACTCTTAACTTCTTAGGTGGCGAGGGGTCCCATATTCCAAACATGTTATAATTTCCTCACTATTCTTAGTTTTACTAACCTTAAACCAATATTTACGTTGTTCAGAGTAATACGGCTTTATTGTATTTGATCTTTACTTTTCCGAGCGAGATTTACATTCGGCCATTGCAATCGCCCATTCAAGTTGCTTTAAAGTCGTACTTGCATGTTATATTTCTTAATTGATTTTTGCATTGTAAATTGGTAAAAATGGTCTATGAAAGGGCTTTCAGGTGGAGACGCGTGTTTTAAATATGTTTGATGTAATGTATGCTTTCTAAGTACGATAATAAACTATTTGTATAGTTTTAAGAATATATGACAAAGTCCTATGAGTATTGCAACATATACAAAACTCTGAAAAGGGACAAAACAAAGGTATTTCACATGCAAGCGATGCGAAAAGTAAGAACAAATTTGTGATGAGTCATTTAAGGAAAAGAGCAAACTCGACAGTTACCGCCTTGGAACGGTCAGTCGGCAATATAAACCGACTGGGGTGCTTAAATCGGTTTTAAAGAGCTCTAACCTCGCACTTCCTGACGAGTTTCTGTCAGTTTCTAAGGTCTGTTTTCTGCAAAAACATAGCTGGCCCTTAATCTGGGTATTGCGTAGATTTTACTTTAGACTATGTTTTTGTGGTGGATATTATGTTTTGTGTTTTTTTCCCCAAAAGTAAAGTTTTTAATTCTGATTTGTACATTTCAAAATTTATGCCCGCTTTATTTTTAAAGTATTCTTTGATGTAATTGTAGCCTTCTTTCAGGCTTATACCAAGTTGTGTGTGTGTACCCGACATAGAAGCCTCCTTCGCTCAATTGTCGGCGATTGCATTGCCCTGTATTCCCATATGACTTGGGATCGAATTAAGTTTGATGGTGGTATTTAGATTTGTCTTAATAAACGTGTTTGTTCTATAAATATCCTATGAATAAGGTCTGGTCGATTTTTCTATAATCTATAGCTTGTAGGGCTTGTGCAGCACTGAGGGTATCGTTGTATGAGTCTATTGGACTTTTGACTAAATGAGTGCCTAGTTTATGGCTGTAAATCATGTTTTATTAACCCCGCCCCCACCCCATGCCTTTCCTTTTACAGATCTAATTAAGTTGAGTAATGTGATTTTTTCCATGTTAATGTTTTATCAAAAGTTAGCCGTAGAAACGTAATAGTGTCGTTGTATTCTAGTGTTTGTTTGCATAGTGTTAATTTCGGTAGTGTAGCATCATTGATATGCTTCTTAACATTTCTGAAAACAATTGTTTCTTTTTTGGTAGGATGTATTACACAGTCAAAATGCAATGCCCAATTTCATTTTATATCTAATAGGATTTGTTGTATTTTTAATCCCCTGTTTTGGACGAATGCTAGTTACCCACACCGCACTAGCATTGACAAATTGTGAACTTAGTAAAATCAATTAAAATGTCATAATTTGTCGAGATATTGTACTTGTTGTTGGTGTTGTGTTTATTGACTATGTCATTTAGATAACGATAAAACACACAATGAGTACATCACGGTTGAAAGCTTGAGCTAAATATGTATTTTATTTTCTGAACATTTATGCATATTGACGAAATGGAAGCAAGCAGCAAATCAGTCCCATTTGCGCTTATTTACAATCCTTATGCTTGTAAATCTATTAAAAGACATTTATATACTGATCAAATACTAAACCTGCTCGGTTATTTCAGCTTTTAGTAGATATCGGAATGCACACCAGTTTCCATAAAGGCAATCACCGTACCATAATTTCAAATATTAAAATGTTCATATCCTGGCATCACTCCTTCGCGTCATCGGTTGACTGCATGTGTTTAATAGAATATATGTACTGATGTCTGAAAGCCTGTTCTATCCCATTGATAAACATAGTTCTGAAACGCTATTTAATTAAATTGTAACAAACAATAAACAACATACTAGAGACCGATGCGAGCACATTCGTAGAGTTTAGTGCTTCTAAATTTTCCGATGCATTTGACTCAATTTAATTGAATATTTAATTTAATTAATTACCAATGTTGCACACCCTTTTGGCATTAAGTCTACCAACTTCCCGAACAGCTCTCCTATTTACCCACTTCAATCTAAGAACATGTAGCCTGCTTATTGTGCTATATCCACGGTACCACACTTTGTAAATGTTGATTATAAACGGATCGCACCTGATCGGTCGAGAGAAAAAGAACCCGTTTTAAATCTCTTTTGAACTGTATCAGCATAAACAATGAGAGCCATGCAATCTAAGTGTCAAAACTGAATAATCAAACAAACAGCGACCTGGTTAAGAACGTGTTCGAATCGCTTACAATAAACGAAAGTGAACCAATAGATCACAACAAAAGCGACGAGCCTGAAGACTCTTCAGCAGATGGCGCTGTTATATGACTAGTTTATTGTTACCTTATGACTTCTGTTCTTAACCCCATTGTTGCACACGTAAAAAAAAAACATTTGCCTATTTGATAAACAGGATACAGATCGACAGACAGTACCGTTTGTGTTACATTTTATATATCGGTAAGTGTTTTAAGTACAATTATATAACTTCATTCAATTAAAACAATTGCAATTTAACCCTTAATATGCACTGGCAAAGGTTTCAGACGTATATTGACTGTAGCTAGATATAAATCAATTATATACTCGTCGGCAAAAAGCTACACTACTATGAATTTCGGGTTTACAGCTAACTTGTACCTCGATGCAATACTTCTTATAGTGATTCTTAAATATATTTAAGTTACCTAGACATGCAGGTTTAAATTTCGTCAAAGTTATTGGACTTATTTTACATAGATTTTACTTTAAGAACATGTAGGTATAGAATGAATTACATCTCGGATTTAAACCAGAATACGGATAGTCAAATGTCATTTGAAGGACGTGATGTTACATTGTTTCTTTATTTCGTTTAAGTGCATTGTTGTTTATGCATATTTTATCATTGAGCGAATTTAATAAACACATATCACATATAAATATGTAACCGCGTTATGTTTGTTTTAGCAATTTGTAGCGGGGGCATAATGGCCTTTAAACTTCGACGCACCACTTCCCTTTAATCATGATAAATCTATCCCAGAAAAAGAAACACACTCCCGAACTTGGAATCAATGTTTCCTAAATGTTTAAATGCGAAAAAACGTCGTTTTCGTAATATTTACATCATTTACCTTATGGAAATCAAAACAAAACAAACAATGTATGAGCATAGCACGTTTACATGTTTATATCAATCTGTCTTCACTCTGACGTCGATTCAGCACACGTTTTTTTATTGCTGAATTCCTCCAGTTAATAGTGGGCCTGTACACTTTTGTTGTTTCGATTGGTGTTGACACATTGTCATTGTGTCGAAGTTATCGTGCCTCACCAGGCATATCTTTCTTTCTTTATTTATTTATTTATTTATTTGTTTATTTAGTGTTAAAGACCGTGCATCGAGCTAACTCTTGGTGCACAAAACACATTTACGATTTTGCTTTCCACACACGCCTTTGTTTTCTTTTTATCAATTCATATTAGCAAATATTATGCAATTAGCGCTGACGTAGATATTGTATAATTTTGTGAAATGAAATTTTGGAAAATCAGATACGAAATCAGCACTGGATTATCTGTCTGCTAGTAAGTTATCATACTTTCGTTTTGGAAATGTATTTGTGTTAACACAACTCTTTATCGTGTCACTAGTCGGTAAATCAGCTTACAGTTTTATGAAGGACGTACACATGTTTTGTGTATTGTACATTTGCGCCGAAAGGTATGTTCATATAAGAAATACAATACATTTTATTTTTGATTTGCGTATTTGTAAGAAAGACGCTAAAACATTTTTCTTATAAATCTGTCCATGTCATGCGCATGCATCAGGCTTTAGCTTCTTCTAAAGTTTACAAAGTGGAACAAACGTATCTGTACATAAAGAAAATACGCCATACCATTATATCCAAGGCGTCGTACAGTGTATGCGCTTTAAACAAGAACATTGCTATCCTGGAAAGTAACAACTTTCTTACTCTGTCGATGAATTACACGCAAAAAAAACTAATGACATTCAAGAACCATAACTGTGATGGGAAGTAGAGTATTTGCTACTTTGTTCCCCTTGTGATCTGCTGAATCTGTATTTACAACTGCATTGCCTATATCGGTATACTGGGTTTCTTTTGTTAAACAATACTTCGCCAGACAGCTGCGAATTGCTATCATTTCCAGCTAATTTTATACAATGCAAGCTACACTTTATTGGCACAAGCTACACTGTTAAAGAACGGAATACTAGGTTATTTTGTCTGAAACAGGTATGACAGAACAGGTGCGAGTTTATGTTGTTGTCAGCTACACTAGCGTTTCGCAGAACATGAATTCCATAAAAGGCACAACTCGTTAGAGCGGCACCAATTAAGACAACGAATGGCAGCGTACCGTACCAACATCACAAAGAGACGTGATGTCGCCACATATCTGAGAACACGAACTTTCTATCGTTGAAGATAGAGCAGTGATATGAGGCGTCCAATGCTCCGCCGAGAGCATGCTCTTAATATAAGATTTCTTTCAATTGAAAAAACTTTAAGAGCCAACGTATACTGAACGATAAATGTAAAAAAATCGTTATCCTAGGCTAAGATTTATAACAGATCGAGTAAATGTATTAGTGATGGTTTGAGCGAGTATGAAGTTTTATTTAAGTAAGACCCGGGTGATATTACAGACAAATACACTCTGTGATGCTTTATTATGATACGATATAGTTGATAGTCTAGCTTTCTATCATTTGGGTTCTTCCTTATGATCTGATAAATATTCTTGTAATTGCAAGCCACATAGTTGACCTCTGCATGCACAGCTTCTTTTGTGACATAAGACCTCGCATTACACTAAGAAATAAGATCCGGATTACCGGAGGCGGGGGACCGGGGGTCGCCAACACCAACACCCACGCTGCCCCGGACATACCATAGTTGTGTCTAGTGAGTTACCACTTACAAATTCAATTTTTGGATGCAGTCTGGAATTAAAATGCTGACAGCCTCACGTGTACTTTTCTAAACATGAAATCTGTCAATATTTGAAGTGTTGCTCTTTTGCTGACTTAAAACAATGGAAACCAATTGCAATGCAATGTGGTAATTTTGCACTGCACTCCACCCTCTATATCAGTTATATAGCCACTAAATATATATATACATACGTTTAGGTATGTTTTTAAAGCATGCAAACCTATACATTGATAGTATGAATCGCAGAATTGATGGATGACCTCAAACCTTAGTTAAGAATGTAAATAAATATATTTAAAAATACACTTTTTTCTCGAGGTGTAATTAGAGGTACTATTTAATCAAAATAAATACACACCTTACCCCTTGTAGCTTTAGATTTATTGCAGATTTTATTTTTTTATGTTTTAATTCTTCGGGGGACATTGTGTACGCAGCTGCGTATTCTGGCCAGCCACGCGACTGCTATTTTCTAACAAAGCAACATTATAACGTTTGCAAATGTAAATGGAGCAATGCTTTATGCATGCACGGACGCAAGCATAGAACTGAGTTTCGAAATTTTACAAGTACATTAATAGAGTAATATATAAATTGTCGGTATTTACCCAAAGGCAAGCTCAGAATAATAACACTGAACGTTTTATCAAGTCCAGTTAATTAAATTATTTTCGGCATTATTCTTGTGCTCGAAAAAAAAAACAACTTCAAAAATATACACTTATATCCGTTAAATTGGGTACGTAAATTAAGTAAATATTAAAACACTAGCAACTAGCAACAAATCTAAAGAGAAGAGATGATGGTATGCAACAATAAACATGTATATTTGTACATTGTGCAACTTAGTCATAGTATAATACGTAGAAACAACAACATGCTCTTGATTAGTGCAATGTACGTTTGCATTCTTTATTTTTTGTATTAACTTTAATTTGTTTGCGTGATTATGGTATACAGTTCTGCTTAACACTAACACAA